>CM073775.1:23460647-23724679 GCA_037158775.1 Hetaerina titia | reverse complement strand
GTAGGAGTGTTGTATGTTTATTAGCAAGTTTTCTTTTTTTGTCACTAACTAATTTGTCTATAATTTGGGGTGTGTATCCGTTGTTAATGGCTATTTGTTTGATGTTTTCCAACTCTTTGAAATAGCGTTGTTTGTTGAGTGGTATTGTCAGTAATCTGTGTATGAGAAAATTAAAAGCTGCTATTTTTGTTGAAAGGGGTAGTGTGAATCTGCTTTGATGTAGTTGTCGGTGTGGGTCTGTTTTCTAAAAATGTCAAAATAAAAGACCTCTTGGTTTCTAATTACTAGTATGTCCAAGAAAGGCAGTGAGTTGTATTGTTCGACTTCAAAGGTGAATTTTATGGAATCGTGTTTTTTGTTCAGCCGGTCCAAAAAGTCATTTATGTCAAACTTGCTGGTGTCAAAAATGTCGTCTACGTATCTCAGCCAAGTGTTAGGGAAACAGTCAAACGTGTGTCTACAGTCTTTTTCAAAGTAATGTAGGAAGATGTTAGCGACAAAACAGGAAAGAGGATTTCCCATAGCTGTGCCTTGCGTTTGTTTGTAAAATTTCTGGTTGAACCGAAAGTATGTTATGTCCATGCAAATTTTAGTAAGAGTAACGTATTCTTTAATTTCAATGGGTGATATGTCTTTTGTGTGTAGCCAGCCTGCGATGTTTTCAAGGGCAATACCTATGGGTACGCTCTGGAAGAGTTGTTCCACGTCAAAAGAAAAAAGAATCTCATGGGGCTGGATGCGTAGGTGTCCTATGGTGTCGATGAAATTTTTGCTGTTCTTGACCCCGAAGGTTTCTTCGGACCCTAATTGTTTGTATTGTTTGGTGAGCCATTTAGACAGTTTGTAGGTGGGGGAATTCAAAGCTGAAATGATAGGTCTCATTTTCTTACCGGTCTTATGTATTTTGGGCAAAGTGTAGAGTTTAGGCACCATAGGGTTTTCCGTTTTTAAGGTGAAACCTGTTTTTTTGTCTATGATTGTAGTACAGTGATTAAGTGCGGTTTTTGTGTCTGTAATCATTTTGCTGAGTGGGTTCTTGTGTATTTTAATGTATGGGCCTTCGGCGATTGTGTTTTCGGTGCGTTCAATGTAATCGGCTTTATCGAGTATAACTGTGGTGTTACCTTAATGTAATATCAGTCTTTATTTCTAAGTTCTTTTATGAGTGAGCGTTCTACTGAATCGTTATGCGGTCTAGTGTTAAGTTTTGTGCTATTGTGTTCCAACTGTAATTGCCAGGCATGTCTTACGAATCGTTTCTCGGTATCTTTAAGGTGTTTCATGTGAGATTCTATATCCACAACTAAATCTTCGGTGGGGGATATTTGTATGGGAGGCAATGTTTTAGGCCTTTGCTCAAAATGTCGTTTTCTTCATCAGTGAAATGTTTGGAGGAAATGTTTAAGATGAAATTGTTTACGGGATTAGGTTTACCTTCAGGAATGGGAATATTCTTGTAAATAGCTTGGAATTTTCGGTCTAAAGTTTTAAGTTTTTTCTGCAGTCTGTGTTGGTTTACGGTTTCCATGTTTAGTAGTCTTTCGTTGAATGTCTGCAGTTGTATAAAATTTAAGTGTTTCGTGATCTTTAGTTGTAGGTTGTAAGTCTTAGTTTCGGTATGTGCAAGTTTAGCGTATTTTTGTTTGATTTCTGTGTTTAACCAGTGTCTTTTCGCTCAGAGGACAACAAACTCCCCCCACCTACCGACCATCGCTTAACCCCTCCCCCCTTGCCCCTACAGGTATATATACCTCACCACCCCCCCCCCCCCGACCAGAACACCCACTTGACTTTGGACAGTGCCTGGTGCATAGTCTTCTTTCAATTGTCAAGTTCCCTTTTGATTTCTCTCCCCGTAGATGGTCACCTGGTGACCGAAATACCGGTGTTGGAGTTCTTCTGCATTTTTTATTGGCTATAGGATTTTCTTCTTTCCTTGTGACAACTTATTATACTCGCCGGTGACACAAATCTACCGTCAATTGACTAGGACAAGTACTGCGTAGAAAAATCCGCCAAAAAAAGATATTCATGCCAGGAACTCCTTCATGTATCCACAAAGCACTCCTCAGAACAAATTGTTAAATCGCCCACACGGAGCCACAGCATACTTGATATCTTCGCGATTTCTACGCCCGCAATCGCAACAGACATTGAATTAATGGACGGAATCATTCTACATAAGGCAATTTTTGTAGAGTTGAAAAATAAATTAGTGAAAATGAACAAAGAAAAGCCTAAAATATACCTATTCAACAAGGCGAATTTTAACGGTCTAAGAGAATTTTTGAAAAAAGAATTGCCAGAATACAAGACAAAAACACTGACAACCGATACCGAGAAGAGCTGGAATTATTTCTTATTTTGCGAAGGAATGAAGCCGTACATCCCATCCAAACTTATATGCGACAATAGGGGAAGTAAGATCAGCATTAAGAAGGCAAAGAAGGCTTCAGTCAAAGTGACGATATCGTTTATGTGAATACATCATAACAGAAACTTAAAGAATGTCGTAGTTTAACAAAAAGTATCATGCGCACAGTTCTACGCTCTTTTAAATGTAAAATGCTAAGCGAATATCTGGATGAAAATCCAAAGTCACTCTGGTCCTATGTTAGGGAAATACAGGATAAACGTCCAGCTGTATATTCTTTGAAGACGGAAAACGGGGAAATTATTACAGACGGCGTGAAAAAAGGAAACATTTTACACAAGTTTTTCCCGAGCGTCTAAAATACAGACGCAAACCCAGCAAACGATCCTCCACACCCACCCGGGTAACGCATTAGCAACATAACACTGACAAAGATTGGATTAGATCATCTGCTACGTAGTGTCAAGGCAAACAAATCACCTGGTCCGGAAGAAATACCTGCTAGAATATTTAAGGAATTAGCCGAAGACATTGCCCCGTTTTTAGAAATTGTTTTCCTAAAATCGATAGAAGATGTCTCAATACCTCGTGACTGGAAGCTAGCCCATAAAACTCCCATCTATAAAGGCAGGGATAGGGATAAACCAACCAATTACCGACCCATTTCTTTGACATCGATTCAGATAAAAACCAGATTCGTTAAAAATATTTATGATAAGAACACAATGTAACAGGTCTCTTAGGAGATTTAGGCTGGGAGCCCCTAGAAATACGAAGAGAAAAAGCGAGACTTACACTTTAAGAAAGATTCAGAACCAGCGAGTTTAACGATGACACAAAAGGAATAATAATGGCCCCACACTACTCACGTAGGTCAGACCACAAAGATTAAGGGAGATAGATCCAAATACTCATTCTTTCCCCGGACAATCAGAAATCATTATACTAAGAAACCCGAAATCCATTTAGAAACAATAAAAACACATAAGCTGCAAGTCGAAAAAAATTAAAAATTCAAAGATTTTGCATATGTATGTTTTATGGCAGTTCGTTTGTTTGTATCTGTGTGGGGCGAAAGGATTCTTGCCTGAATGTTTACCATGTTTGGTTTGTGGACTATAGATTTGTGGCTTCTGCATGCGGTTTTTTTCTTAATTACAAGTGGTGCCCTAACACCCCCCGCCACACGCCCTTAAGGTGGCTTGCATGGTATTGAGTAGAAGTAGAGTAGATGCGGCGTTTAATATGATTTCCACGAAATAACAACATTGACGTACTACTATTATTATTATTGTGATTCCTAATTTTCCGAGAAAAATAGGAATTAATAAGCACTGGAGTCTGTTTCCCTTATCTTATCCTTGTGCTCTAACCTACCAAAATAGTGTGGGGTCATTGTGATTCCCTTTTTTGTATTGTTATATTCATAAATTTTGAAGACAACAAATATTTTGCAGTGGTATTCCGATCCCTACTTGAAGTGCTTTGTGGAGACCACTTCGAGTGAGAACAACGTCCGTTGGGTGTTACGTTAAACTGTGGAACCCTTTCGACAAGAGAAGGCTAATATCGACGCCGGGTTTCTCTCCACCCTTCCTTTAACCATCCATCCCTAATGGCGCAAATGACCTCAGCTGCCGGTCGCCTTCCCGACAAAACCAAACCAAATGAGTTTTGAACCTTGATTACAGCCTCCCTTGTTCTCTTCTCGCACAGAGCGGTTCCTTGACTAATTCATTTAAATGGCCCGTCAAACTCATCTTCATTGTCGTAACGATTGTTGGGGAATCGGACGGATTTTCTCTGGACCTTATATAAATCTTTTATCAACGCTTTCTCCCAAGGATCGCAAATACTTAAGGTGTGTTCCAAATGTGACCTAACTAAAAGCAAACAACACCTCTCTATAACTTTACCATTAAATTTCCCCACCACTCGTTTAACGAAGCCGATGATTCTTTTATTTTATTTATTTTGCATTAGTATGTAAACAGCACTTCGACCTTTACATCGGACTTTGAGCATTGGTATAACAATTTGACGATTTCATAAACCAATATCAAGATCCGCATATTTCCCCTATGCATTCACCAATTGAAAGGCGTGGTGTCAGACTACCCCCAAATAATTAACTTGCTCTAACATTGAATAATTGATGCCCTGTATTGTATAATTTATGCCCTTCTCATCACTTTTTCGTTCCAATATTTCCAAATCATCATTCTCTCTACTTCGCCGCTTGCTTCTAAATCTCCTAAGGAAGCCGCTGCGGCTAATCTCATTAAATAATTTTGAGCGTGAATTTTAGTTCACAGATTTTAACCATAAATGAAAACCTTATGTACGTAGTAGCAAAGCTGCCAGTTAGAATGGTGTCGACGCAATTTACTTGCGATGCTATTTCACGTCAAAACTTTTCCTTTTTTGAAAGATATAAATGACGTGAAACTAAAAACTACAACATTATAATTGATTCTGAGTCAACATTGTAACTAGACATAAAATATACAGGCACACGCAAACTGTTAGAGATATTAATATTATTAGCAAAAAGTCAACGCTTACCAAGTTTAAGTTATGCAAGTTATACATTAATCATTTTGTAACTGGTGTCAGTGTAGGTTGTCAAAAAAATATCTCGATACCTTTATTTTCATAGAAAATAGATAACAATACAATCAAAAAAGTGGTTAACTAAAACAAAGAACGACTCACCGGTATCAATTTTATCGTTTGAAAATACTCTTTTTTATGATGATGTAAAACCAATTCGATGGATCGTCGGTGGGAGGAAAAAGCGTCTTGTCAGTAAATAAATACAATTTCAGTAATATTAGAAAACCCTGGAAGAGCAGTTGCGCTGAACATTAGCAATCGCCGTTTCTTCTATGTAAATTCCTGACAAATCAGATATACGAAAATCTGGGCGGATACTCTCAAAGCAACAACTGCATTGTAACGGAAGCAATTGTTTGAAAAGATTGTCTACAGTTGCAAAACTTGAGGGAGTAAGGGGGAATGAAACAGTTCTGAGAGAAAATACCGCCTTTTTGAAGTCGGCCTTTAGCGTGACCGTCCCTAAAAAATGATGTTGGGGAAACTAAAGATTCGTTGTACTTCCTCAAAAAGAGGCCGCCCAAATATTCCTGAGATGTTTCTGAGAACATATAGATAGGGTAAATGCACGAGGGAAGAGACTCCTGTAACAAGGTTACGAGCAGCGAGGAAGGGTGTGAAGGCTTGGCAGGCAAACCAGATGGGAAAGAGTAACTTGGGAAAGGAGAAACGGACTCGGAGAATTCCTCCCCATCCATCCAGGAATGGTGCCTGTGGCATTGTGGGAGGTCGCCTCCACAAGTGCGGGGCTAGGAAGGGGATAAAACACAGTAATCAACCCGAAGGTCGGTTTAGTAGGTGATGGTAGAGCTCACCCATGTACCAAGCCCGACGGCGTGTGAATATTCACACATCAGGGTAGGGGGGCCAGTTCCTTTTCCTGTGCGGTTATGGTTTCCCAGGAAGATCTGGTGCCCGAAAAATCAACTAGCTTGGGTGGAGCTGCAGGTGTCCAGAGTGCCTTGCCCGGGAATCGAACCCGGGACCCTCCGGTCAGTAGTCCAACGCTCTACCCACTAGACCACCGCGACCCGCAGGAAGGGGATATAAACCGAAAATGGAAACACTCGGCGACCTAGCCATACTCTCGGTACAGTCTACCTATAAACCGAGCATCTCGGTTGACATTTCAAATGCATATTTCCAGACCTTTCCCACCTCACTAGAGTGCCACGGAATAGCGGTAGGGAGGCACTGTTCCAACGAATTTCATAGACAGGAGCTATGATTTACTGATGGGAATCTCACGACACTTTCGTTCCCAAGGTATCCATTTCACGCACAAAATTTGCGTCTAGCTCCGCGACCCCGGATCGTTGTCACCGACTAATGCCATTAACTTTGACGTCCTTGCTCCTAGTTTTGATCTTACTTGAGTTAAAATGTATAAATAAATATAAACATGTATAGTTATATTAAATATTATTATTGAGAAATATAATATAAATATTATTATATAAAACATTGCTATGACAACTGAGTACCGTATCAAAATAATTAGAGTATCTGGGTTGGGAGCCATTCACGGAGGGAAGGCTAAACTACGGAACTACTCGTAAATCTTTTGCATACATTGGAAGGATGTCTCTTTAAGAGTGATGTTGAAAATGTGTTATTAGCCAGTAGATGTGATATGAGGTTTTTGCGTTTGTAGAAAAGTCAGACTAAGTAGTTAGTTAGTAACAGTGAGAATTACTGCATCAGCAGGGCTGAGGTATTTCCAGATAACGGTTTGAAAAACTTTCGTGTTAATACGAATTCCCCTCCGACTTTCATTCCTACCTCTAGTTCTTCCCATGCCTCTTTAAGCATTTCCTCCACATATACGTTGAACAGCACCGATGACAATGGGCAACCCTGCCCTACACCTCTTCCTAACACTGCCCATCCGGGGACTCTCCGTTCCCCAGTCGTACCCGAGCAGTCTGAGACATGTACAGGCTGCGGATCAGTCTCCTGTCCCTCTAACCCATTCCTATTTTCTGCAATACGCGCATTAATTTTTCCCAATTCACTCTATCAAACGCTTTTTTGAAATCTACGAAGCAGGCAAATATATATATATATATATATATATATATATATATATATATATATATATATATATATATATATATATATATATATACATATAGTATTAGCATAATTATATATTTACTTTTTTCACATTTGAGAATGAAAAAATATCCGTCACCGTGTTAATCCTACTACTATGTCACTTGTATTTAATTTCCCCTATGTTATACACACCAAATTTCTGGTGTCTAATTTCGACGGCAGTTGAATTTCCTGGGTCCAACAAAAAACGCTTGAAAAAAGTTTAGTGGAACATTGATGTCAGGGCACCCAGTACGCCAGAAAACGTTACTTTTTTATGACATCATGGTGAGTCATAACAGAGCATCGGAGACCGTTGCACCTTATTTAAAATGAAAATAAGTTCACGTCGGTGGCTTGGCAATGGTGGTCGTCAGTTACATATTTTGTAGACATTAATCCATACGAGTATAATGCATAGGCAATTTTCTGCAATACACGCATTAATTTTTCCCAATTCACTCTATTAAACGCTTTTTCGAAATCTACGAAACAGGCAAAAACGTCCTGATTGTATTCTGTATTCCTCTCCATTAGTGATCTCATTACTGCAATGGCATCACGCGTATCTCTTCCTTTCCTAAACCCAAACTGATCATCCCCTAAGTAATCATTTGCCTTACTCTCTATCCTTTTGTTGATGATCCTGAGAATAACTTTAGCTGCGTGGGATATCAAACTTATTGTTCTGTAATCCTCACAAGATTTAGCCTTTATCGGAATAGGAACTAACACTGATCTCACAAAATCTTCCGGCCAAATTCCTTTCTCATAGATACCACGAGTCTGTCCATATAGAGCTCTTTGCCAAAAGGTAGTGCAGACGAAATTACAGATTTCTAGGTTGAAACCTGAATTACAATAGAAACAAGAATTTTATTTGAAAAATCGCAAAATATTTAATACAATAGTAATAAGGTAATCTACCGGTTAAGATATGTTTTCAGATGTACACAACTTAAAAGTAATTCTATCAAAAAAATATTTTGTGACTCCAAACAAAACACAATCCAGCATCCCGTCTACTCTACATCACCGCGGGGCGAATTTTGATGCGACGCACTTCATGCCCAAAATTCATTAGGTAATCTACCGGTTAAGGTAGGTTTTTGGATGGACACAACTATCAAATAAATATTTTGTAACTCCAAGGAAAACGCAATCGAGCAATATATGAGGTCCCCCTTCATCTGTGTACTTCTTTCCTCCCTTCATCCCGTCCAACATACCTATCCCGTTCCTTCCCTTTCCTCGTTTGCCCCACATTCTCCCCTCTATTACCTTCTTCAACTTTCCACTACCGCTCAATACGCCTTTCATCCTGCCTCAATAGGATTTCTCTCAACAAACCCCTCTCCTCATCCACCATCTCTAGTACTTCCTGACCACGTTTCCGCGCCGCTACACTACATATCAAAATTTTTACGATTCTTTTTTTAATGTAATACATATATTTCGAAATATAAACCGGCAAAAAGGTCTGGCAATAAATTTGATGCATTTAAAAAATCCCCTCCTGGTATGCGGGTATAAATATTATCATTGATACATTACAAAGTGGATAGATCAGACATTCTGTAAATCGCCCGTACAAATGCTCTTTCCCAAATCGGCGTTGGCGTTTAAATGATAAGGACTATGTTTCAATCAAGGCGAAAACACCGAAAACATAACATATGTCTAAAGCGATAAAGATACGAGTATCTCTTCCGAGATGTAATTAATAGGATGATTTACGTTGTAATGAAAATTTACCAGATGAATTCTCTTCTCCTTACATTACATGTAAGGAGATAATTAAACAAGAAAGTTAAGTTAATAGCTCCAAACTATACCTTATAATTTTTTTCGGATTTTCGTACACATAACGTTGCCACTTTTTGCGATGTTGAATATTCGAAGGAAACATAACTTCGACTCTACGAATGGCTGGCATTTCAAATCCCATTCCTGGCACTACAAAAGAATCGAAGTAAGGCAGAGTACAACCGGTGTTTGGTCGACTAGCGACTACTTATCCATGCTATCTATTACAATATTTCCTTGGCTGTTATTATGGAATTCCTGAACCAGGCTTATTACCTTTTTACAAGTTTTTCGTGTATTCTGTACCCACGCAACTTGTATATTACATTGGTGTATTGGACGCCATTATCGCCATTTTAAATTCACAACAATCGCATCTACTTGTTTGTTCCTTTCTCCCGCTCTTAGGACTCTCCTTTCTGAATCCGTGCATGCGAACCGCGGAAAATGACACTTGGCATAATCACACGGTTGTAGTAATACGTACTGAATCGAGCTACCGTATTTGTTGTCTCGAAATTATTTTAATTCAGTCAAATTATTACCCCAATCCCTCACTAGTGGCTCGCAGTTTTAAGCAAAGAATCCTACCCGTGGGCCCTTCCAGGAAGGGGATAGCGACCCAAAATATTCCATGGGACAGGACAGACAAGAAAGGAATACCCTATCAGCAATGGAGAGAGAGGGGTTTACCCGGATGGACTGCATAGTGTCCGCGAGATAGATCCCGGGAATGCTGGTAGAATGGAGGGAAGGAAACAATACGGCCCCCTCTCCCATCATTCGCCATTCTTTACCATGGGGCACTCCATGCCCCCTTCAAGGGACTCCCCCAAAAAGAGCACTTGGCATGACCCGTTTGCGGGTTCCCGGAATGTGTCATGGGGTCTTGGTTTGGGGGAAGCAGGCGCGAGGGAATTTTGAATGCAGTAAGAGAAGGGGAGGCATAGCGATGACCGTTGTGATTCGGGGAAGTAGGGGTAGCGTAGCCAATAAGAGAACTGGATTCAAAATAACACTACTGATAGTCGAGAGGAGGAGGAAAAGCCAACGTAAGATCTTCTTAGGAAAAGGAATTCATTGCTACAAGTAATCAGTCGCTGCCCAACAGACAAATAAGAATAATTCTATAAAAATGCAGACTGTAATGGATTAAAGTGAGTGCTAAGGAGTTTATGTGAAAATTTTAAGAATGGTTGTAAACAATGAAATACTGAAGACACATGGAATCACTTCCTTGACAACACGCGCAAACATCTACATCTACATAACACCCCGCAAGCCGCCGCAAGGGCGTTTGGCGGGGGGTGTTAGGTCACCACCCGTAAAAGGGGAAAAAACCGCATTCCAAACCAACACCCACAGAGGTGCATACCCTCATGCAAAAATCTTGTCATTATACACGCTTAGCAATGAAATTGTTCATGCCTTGTAAATGTAAAAAAGGATAACACCCAGATTTTTATTTTTTTATACTTGGATTTACATACACCCTGAAAGCTAACGCCAAGGTGTGTGGCAGGGGTTGATTAATGGTACGACGCGGCACTGTAAATATCTTTCAGAACTCAAGGTCTTCGCACCAAGAAGACGATGGTGCGAAACATGGCAATTACAATTAAACTTAAAAAAGTGTGTAGTGATGCATTTTTTGGAAAAAGGGCAATTCCCTCCCGAACGCTTGAACCATTGGGAACACCGAAATGGAATGCGTAGACTCGATAAACTACCAAGGCGTTACCCTACTCACGATCTCGCCTGGGTGAAACACATGCAGGGACAAGCTGGCAATAAAATTATTTATTTATATACCCTGACAGCCACCACGGCTGTGTTTCAGGGGGTGAGTACACACCAGAATAATTTTACTCGAACACGACCCTACCGCGGTCGAACAATGTTATTATGATCACTTCTCGTTCGTGGAATAAATGACACCTTAAATCTAATACTTTCTCAACATCACTGAAAAAGAGACCTCATTCCAATTTATGCAAGAGCTTCAATCTATAATTAAACCTTCGCTCCGTAAGTGATTCCTAGCCTAGCTGCTCTTTTATTTTGGATATGCTACTGAGTTTATCATGACAACGGGATACATATCTAGCTCCTCTACGCCGGACGCGGTCCAATTCGGTAATTAATCCAACTTCGTGAGCATCCTATACAATTGCAGCATACTCTAAATGACGCCTAACCAACGACAGATAACATTTCATTAGTCGCCAAACCCACCAGTTCACATAAATCCTTCACAAAATTAGTCTGTGTGCATTCACCCCGTACCTCACACCCTCGCGGTGCCTTGCAGGGATCTAAAATAAAAATACATAATAATAACAGAATCTAATCAATTTGCCACAACTAATCTATCTCCTGTAGCTTTCACTATCTTTTATCATTTCCGCCATATTTAATTCACTCAGTCTTTATAAGCTATCGGGTCTCATGTAATAATATTGTACCTACTTCCTATTGTAATACTTCTCCAGCCCGCCATTGGGTTAAGAATCAAAAGTTCACATTGATCACTGTGCTCTTAAGAGAAATGGATAACTCCCATTCTTTCTTCACTCCAAATAAGGAAGGATTACTTCAGGCACACGCATGTAAGAAGTTATCACCACGTGACCATCATAGTGGCACTCGATGCAGCCAGAATCTCGGAATGTGATAAAACATTCTAGTCAAACACGAATAATAATTAAATTCGATTGCTAATTGTGGGCTCAGTGAAATGAGCAAGTGATGCAAAATTTCAATAAGTGAGTAGAGAGTCACAGGGCGATAATGAAAGGCTCAAGTGCATCCACAAAATTCCCCGCAAGCCACCGCAAGGGAGTGTGGCGGGGGGTGTTAGGTCGCGAGCCATGCATTCACAATCGCAATCATGTTACCGCCCCGTATATATTAATCTGATCGTGCACTCGAAAAACTTCAACTCTCATTCAACCCAGATAAATGCACAAATGTTTGCTTCTCTCGCATCCCATCCAAAGTTACCCACACACCCACAACCTTCGCCTCATCCCCCAAAAACCCAAAGTTACGTTCTTAGGTGTCACTCTCGATCAAAAATTAACATTTACTCCGCACATTGTTTCCAAATTATCCAGATTACGATCGGCGACATTCTCTCTCCATCCCTTACTCTCCAAAACCTCTGTCAACTCCAAACTGGCTACACTACAAACCATACCACTCCCAAAAATACTGTACGTGTACCCCATATGGGCAGATGTCCCGAAACACGCAGTAAATAAAATCCAGGTATGGCTTAACAAACTGGCTCGACTCATTGCTGGAGCACCATGGTTCATTCGAACCGTAATATTCTAGCAGAACTGAATATCCATCCCGTCCGTGATTTGATAATAAGAGCACTTTTTAGTTACAAAAAAATCCTTGATCCTCTCCAAAAATCCCTTAATTTCCTCCTAATGGTCACCCTCCCTTCCTTATGGAAAAGCAAAATACCCGCAACAAATCCTTCAGTCCATCTCCAAAATGCCCACAAGGAAGAAATTTCCAAAATTTCCGCTATCCACAAGGTTTCCCCCAAACCTAGACGAACCTCACATCCCCTTCCCACCTTAACAACAACGTAAAATAATAGGGAACCTTGGGAAAAAAAAGAAAATCGGTCCAAGCTCACCTGGACTCCCGCACCTCAATCCCCTCGACACAACTTGACACCCTTAAACATCAGAAAAAAGAAAGAAAATGAAAAAAAGATACGAAAAAAAAATAATAATAAAAGAAAAATATTTACAATGTAATAAAAAATAAAATAAATAATATGCAAATATAAAATAATACTAATAACCATTAACACACTAATCAACCCGAAGGTCGGTTTAGTAGGTGATGGTAGAGTTCACCCATGTACCAAGCTCGACGGCGTGTGAATATTCACATATCAGGGTAGGGGGGCCAGTTCCTTTCCCTGTGCCGGTTATTGTTTCCCAGGAAGACTTGGTACCCGAAAAATCAACTAGCTTGGGTGGAGCCGCAGGTGCCCAAAGTGCCTTCCCCGGGAATCGAACCCGGGACACTCCGGACAGTAGTCCAACGCTCTACCCACTGGACCACCGCGACCGAAGGAGAAGTATAGGTACACCACTTTTGGCTTGGGCTTGGGGGCGAAAAACTTCAATCACAAGAGAGAAATTACTACTATGCAACAGTCATCAATAAATGGATTCGTATAATCATTCAAACCATGCTGTAGAACTGTTACAAATACGGATCTTTTAAATGAAAAGAATAAAATTCAAGAAGAAACATCTTAGACATCGACAAATATATATACTACCAATTCTACTTATCTCCTACGCAACTGCTGTCATTTCTATTTTGCGCTCTAACAGTTGGAGGATAAACGAAATTTTAAATCTTTCCGTTCTACAATAAATCTCCCTGATTTTGCGTAGGTGATATGATCTACCATAAAATCTATTTAACAACATCAGATACGTAAACTGCCTAAAATATTGTCAATAAACATCACCTTTATTTATATAGTCTACGCTCAACTAGTGGTTTCCATCCTAATGCCTCGAATAGTGTCGTGGCACTACTACCTTGTTCATAACAAGTGTTCACAAACCTAGCTGCTCTACGTTGCACTCGATCTAGTTCCAAAATTAAGCCTACTTCACGATGATTCCATACACTTGAAGCATACCCAATGTGGTACCTAACTTACGTGAAATAACAAATCTCCTTTTCCCTTTTCAACACCAATTTTCAAAGGAGGATAAAAGCTACGAGCTGAAAATTATAGACCGGTAAAGGTGACTTCAGTTGTCAGTAAGCTTTTAGAAAATATAATTGCTGATTAACTCCAGGATTTAAGAGTGAGAGAGTTAGCTGATTAGATTAGAGATGCAATGAAAAAGTTAAAGAGAGGTGTTATTTTGTCCTGGTTAGACCACATTTGGAATATGCCGCAAGTACTTGGGATCCTTGGGAGAAAATCTGGCAAAAAGAACTAAATAAAGACAAGAGAAAATCCGCCAGATTCGTGAAAATATATGTGACAAGAACGCAAGTGTGACATGTCTCTTAGGGGATTTAGGCTGGGAGTCCCTTGAAATACGAAGAGAACAAGCGAGACTTAAACTTTTAAAAAGATTCAGCACCAACGAGGTTAACGATGACGCTAAAGGAATTATAATGGCCTCTCACTACTTAGCTAGATCAGACCACAAATATATAAAATAAGGGAGATAGATTCCAATACAGATAGATTCAAATACTCATTCTTTCCCAGAATAATCTGAAATCATAATGGTAAGAAAGCGAAGTCCCTTTATAAATATTAAAAATATTTAATTTATAAGTGGTAACAAAATTAAAAATTCAAAGATATTAGGTTTAAATGTAGGCGCATGTGTATGTTTGTTGGTAGTTTGTGTTTTCATGCGTGTGGGGTGAAAGGGTTCTTGCATGAATGTATACCAAATATGGTTTTTTGGACTATAAATTTGTGGCTTCTACATGCGTTAATATTTTTCTTTGTTAATTACGGGTGGTCCCCTAACACCTCCCACCACACGCCCTTGCGGCGGTTTGCGGGGTATTGAGTAGATGTAGATGAAGATAGCGTCCATTGACTTCCTCAGTTTTTCACCTACATCAATAATGTACCGCCTATCAAGAATCCTCAAATTAATCTTTCTGCGAATGACTGCAATATCAACAGTAATATTGAGAACGTTAACTACTGCGAAGTCATGTAAATTGAAACAAAAATATGGCTGACAGGGTAATAAATAATGGGATGGATACTAGTAAATGTAAATTTATGATTTTAGCAACAAGTTTAATTTCCCTAGCAGTGATTGCAGATCCTGTGAAAAAGCGTCCAGCAATGCGATAGTTCTTATTACTTGGATGTTGATATGTTTATTTAACCGTAGATTAAGTCAATAATTAACCAAAAATCCTTGGTAAAACAATTTTAGAGTGCTCATTACACGCAAGCGACCAATATGAAGGAGGACAGAAAATAATATAAATAAATTTATCGCTCAACAAAATGATAACTGGCTGGAATATTCTAACATTCGACCTATCTCAGCTCTCCCCAAACAATCCTAAAATGTTTTCTAAAAATTGCTAAAAATTGAATGAAATTTGTAAATATACATGGGAAATTTTATGTAGGAAAATACGTTGTACCTTACCGCTAACTTGTAACAATTTCTTTTCATATTAATGATAATCCTTTACAAAAAATAGATTAAAGAGGATTACACCAGTAGATAAAAAATTAGTGTAGAAAAGGAAAATAGCCTGAGGAGACTAATTCACTTACGAACCTGCTCCTTCGATTAAACCGATGCGAACCGAAATTATCCCCGAGCGTTAAATTGAATCTAATTGCAAACTATGAGATAAAGGGGTAACATTATACCAAAACGGAAAATTATTTTTAAATGATACACTTGCTGAAGAAAATGAAATACCTGAAAATTTTCCCTTCCACGGTCGCTAATTTTTCATATTTATTTAGATTCTTCGAAGATATCCTTTTATAAATGGTATCATTTACCACTTTAACATGTGTAGAGCAATAAATAAGTTAATACATCGCGACAAATCTGCAGTATTGAGGTCTTTGGGAAACCAAGTGGGAAACAAGGAGCTTCAAGTGAGAAAATTAAGTCTCCAAACAAGTTTAAATTAAAATTGGCAATTTCGCACAAAATAAAATTTTTATTTATACTACCGGTTTCGATGAAACTACATAATCTTCTGTCTTTCTGCAGAAAATGATGTAGTTACATCGAAACCGGTCGTATTAATAAAAATTTTTGTGGAAAATTGCCAATTTTAATTAATCATGATATTCCACCATGTCACCCCTGAAACGTAGGAAACAAGAAGCTTGAGGTGAGAAAATGAAGCTCCAAGTATCTCCAACAAGTAGTTAGTTGCCACCTCAACCTTAGACCTATCAATCATTAGGCATTTAAGATATACATGTCGGTGAGCAACTTCCATGACACGGGCGTCTCGAAATAATAATGAAAATTATACATTGAGGTAATTCAGAGTGTTCACATTGAAAACCGCTTGGGGAATTTTCGCTCGACTTCACTTGCCATGCCTGAGGACTTTCAGTGCACCAATTGACAACTGCTACGATAATATCACCGTGCCATTTATCAGAACACTTAACCGCGCTAGATACATACTATACCTGTCCAAAAGGTCTTTAAATGAATATATTAATACTGCATAAGAATGAATAATAACCTATAAAATTGTGGATATGGGTATCATTTACGTATTTTGGGCTGGCCATGTGGAAAGGCAAAGAAAGGCTCGTTACATTAACATCATCAACAGTATTGATGATTGACATTCCACATTTCTAGTGTAATATCACCAAATAAGACAATCTGAGCCCATTAATCCTTGTTATTTTCGCCTACTTCAAAAATACATCCATGATGTCGCTGGTTTTGGGGACGATGATTAATCATTCGCTGGCTGATATGCCTGGAATATTACCCCTATCACATACCACAGAATTTGCATTGCGATAGTGTTAGCAGTAAACATAAACACAAGCAAGATGACATTAAGTGTTTGAAACCCGGGTCGTGAATAAATCTCTATTCAAGTGAAATTTGCATAGTTTGTCTCCTTTCCATCATAAACACAAGCCTTAGAATAATTCAAAACCAACTAGTTTAACGACGACACAAAAGAATTATAATGGCCCCACACTACTTGGGTAGATCAGACCACAAAGATGAAATAAGGGAGAGAGATTCCAGTACAGATAGATTCAAATACTCATTCTTTCCCAGAACAATCAGACAAATCATAATAGTAAGAAAGCGAAGTCATTTTAGAAATATAGAAAAGATTTAATTTACAAGTCGTAACAAAATTACACATTGCAAAGATGTTAGGTGTATCTGTAGATGCATGTCTAAGTTGGTTGGTATGTTGTTGTTAACTGTGTGTGTGTGTTTTAAGGGTTTTAGCATGAATGTATACAATGATTTGTTTGTGGCTTGTATAATTTGGAGGTATTTGCATTCGGTTTTATTTTTCTTTCTTAATTACGGGTGGTGCCCTAACACCCTACGCCATACACCCTTGCGGCGGCTTGCGGGGTATTGAGTAGATGTAGATGAAGCCGAAAATATGTAGAAAACATCACCACATATAAAACACACAAAATCCACATATATCTTACCCTGTGGCTAACAACTAACATTTTTCCTGGCATATTGTAGTCGGCGGGGTAAAAACAAAGAAGCAATTTGCAAGACGAAAATTCAATGAAATATAATTCTGAAGAGTTAAATAATAAAAAAATACGTAGGTACTTACCAAATATGTTCACCATGCGACTTCGGACGTCACGAAAGCACCTTGCCTGTCCGGGAAATATTAACATAAATTACTTGCTGTGAACATTGAATGTGGCATATTTAAATGAGTTGGAAAACTAACACATTGCAATCTTTTCCCTTCCAATTCCATTAATCGAGTGCTGTTCATTTTATTTCCTCAAAATATGATTTCGAAAGTTGATATTCGTTCATTATTTCACCACCATATTTACACTGCTGGATGAAATACCAAACACAGCGGATATGGGACGACAAATAAGCTAATTTAATTTTCAATCACCCAATTTACCCCGAGGACGCGACCTCATAAGCGAACTGCTTCCGATTTTTCCAATTACTTGGACAGTATTAGCAACGAACGAAGCAGAATAAACACGAATTTCCAAAAAAATATTTAAATACTGCGCCAACCACTACTCCTTAGCCGACAAAGAGAAAAAAGAAAAAATAAGACAAAGAACGATTTATAAAAAATGCATTCGCCCCCAATAGAATTATCACACCCGCAAAGATACTCCCACCCCATTGATCTGATTACAACCGGTCCCCGGTATTCCCATTTTGACGAAATTTCACCCAAAAATTATTCTCCATTCAAGTTGCACAGAAGTACCTATCGATGAGGTGACATGGAAAGAAGTTATGTGCTAGAGAAGAACACATGAAGGTGGAATAGCGAAGAAATTCAACGCCGGAGAATACTCCGCATTCGCATCCGTATGTTCTTATTTTTACCCTGTACAAGTGGCCTATGATTTGAAGAAGCGCAGTACTAAGGAGAGGGCCAAAATGGGGGATGGGGGGAGTAGTGGGAGAGAGAGAAAAAGGAAATGGGGGAAAAGGGCTTCCACCTTACCCATTACTGAGGGGGCCAGGCAGGCGCCGAGATTTCAGGCGCGGTCCCCTTCTGCGGGGGTATCCCAAGACGATCCATTTGCCGGAAAATGAGGAGGCGAGGGAGAGGTTACGGTCAGCGAAGTGGGAGTGTACAGGAGGGGGGGCAAGGGTGGAGGCTAACGGGAACCTTCCCATCCTCTGCCGTGGTGGGAATCATCGCCTTTTCGCAGTCATCCTCGGCGTTCGACCATTTCGACCCAATCCAACTAACTTAAGCTGCAACAAAGGTTATCATCGTATCGTATACGTTGAGTGAATTCCAATTGCGTGACAAAAGAACAGCGAAACATTGTTTGATTTGTATTAATTAAAGCAAAGGTGTGGATATACTCGCGATAATGAGTATCGCGATCAAATTACTATCACTACAACACAGAGATAGCTCCATCATTGTAAAATGAATCACATTCACCCTTCTGATGCTACCTACTCTTATTAATTTCAACATTTCAACTTCATTAATTTAATAACATGAATACTTTATAAAAATAATTGTTCCAATTTATAGGTATCTTTCCTAACAATAGGGTTTTCGCGGATTTTTCACACACCCCTTCTCTTCGTGGGTGTTTTCCCGCGTTGGTTTTTACTAGTTGAGCAATGCCACGTTCACCCTAGCTTTTCCCAAAAACCTCATTCTTTGCTTACACTTTTCTTATCCTAATGTTTCTCTCTAATCACTGTCTTTTACTTGGTTATGTGTGTTTGTGTATCCTTAATCTATTTATGTTTATGTATGTATATATGTGTGTATGTGTGTGTGTGTGTGTGTGTGTGTGTGTGTGTATATATATATATATATATATATATATATATATATATATATATATATATATATATATATATATATATATATATATATATATATAATTTTGTTCCGACTTGCAACTTAAATGTTTTCAATATTTCTAAAGGGACTTCGCTTTCTTACAAAAATGATATCTGATTGTTCTGGGAAAGAATGAGTATTTGAATCTATCTGTATTGGAATCTATCTCCCATATTTTATCTTTGTGGTGTGATCTACCTAAGTAGTGTGGGGCCATTATAATTCCTTTGGTATCATCGTTAAACTCGCTGGTTCTGAATCTTTCTAAAAGTCTTAAGTCTCGCTTGTTCTCTTCGTATTTCAAGGGGCTCCAAGCCTAAATCCTCTAAGAGACCTGTTACATTTGTGTTTTTATTGTAACAATTTGTAGCGAATCTGGAGGATTTTCTCTGGACTTTCTTCTTCCAATTCTACTATATTTGCCAAATTTTCACCCAAGGAAAACAAATACTTGCGGCATATGCCAAATGTGGTCTAACTAGAGGAAAATAACACTTTTCTTTAACTTTATCATTACATTTCCATGCCACCCGTTTTATGAAGCCCAGTTTCTTTAAAGCGGGTCCGCATATTGTTCTGATATGTGCTCTCATAATGTAGTAATGTAAAAATATTAATGAAATACTCGAGACACAAAGAATATCTTTACTTTTATAGGCACCTAAAATATGCTCCCTAACGCATAACTAGTTTGGAAGCAGCTTAAGTCTATTTTTAACATAATTGGTAAGAAACTTGCTTCCAATCTATGCATTGGTTTTACATGTAACATAATCTTCAAACAGCAATCGATTCCCAGACTAACTACATTATTATCCAGATACGGCATTAAGTATAATATTACCTACGATCTTTTACACATCGAGCTCAACAAAGCTGCGCACAACCGAATACGGCAAAAAAAAGTACTTCATAAGGATTTCATATATTAGCTATTGATTTTAAATGACGCAGATGCATTATTACGTTTATTATTCTTGTAAAAGCGGGTCGCGGTGTTGTTTTAGGCACGTTTCAGATAGTGTATATTACATTTAAAAACTTTTGACTGTAAATGCAACAAAATGTATTTGTAAAAAAATAGGCCTGGTGGCCCGAAATAAAGATTTATATAAAAAAAAGTCTAGTGGGTAGAGCGTTGGACTACTGACCGGGGGGTCCCGGGTTCGATTCCCGGGTGAGACACTTTGGGCACCTGCAGCTCCACCCAAGCTAGTTGATTTTTCGGGTACCAGGTCTTCCTGGGAAACCATAACCGGCACAGGGAAAGGAACTGGCCCCCCTACCCTGATGTGTGAATACTCACACGCCGTCGGGCTTGGTAAATGGGTGAGCTCTACCATCACCTACTAAACCGACCTTCGGGTTGATTAATGTGTTTTTTTCATTCTTGTAGAAATGAATTTATCTTTTGGGAACATTCGTCAACATTTCTCAATGTTATCACGATACTCGGTGAAGGAAAATATTATCGAGTTGCATCCACAGAACAAAGGTCAAACACAAATTATTCTGAACATGTCATTAAATGTACCATTATAAAGATGAATAAAATGGTGAGCATGGACTGATGTATGCAGAAAGTTAATAAAGAGTGTCATTTAAACGAAATAGAAGAGGAATTAGTGGTTCGGCTGAATATGGTTTCAAGTTCTTTTATGACAGCAAATTCTTTTGATTCTATGCCAACTGAAATGTCCGTAAAACTTGCCGTGCCCCTGATACTGCCAGATTAGTCAAATAAAATCACCGATAGAGAGTGGGGCAGTGTATGAATCTAAGTAAGTAATCGCCAACCGTTTGGATATTACGCTTCTGTTGTGGACAAATTTCTGCAATATATTATAACATTACATAGGTTGCACAAATGACTAGAATAAATTACATGGATGACAAAGTACATGCGAGTTGTATCGCTGTTCTTTTCCCTCACGACGCTTTACCATAACATTATAAATCGCAATCAATCTCACAATCTAAATTCCAATAGTAAATTGGAAAAACTTAATTCGTTACTTATTTGTGGATAATTGCAAATAGGTAGTTATTTGTTTTCCGTAAGTGCGAATACATATTTGTATTTATGTACAAGTGAAAAAGAAAGCAAAAGATACAGGTGACCTGCCAATCGGCCGGCCAAACGCCCCGCCGCGCGCACTTGTGGCGCCTATGTTTTATGAAAAGAATGACGCCCCTCCTCTCGCCAATCCTCTGGGTGCATTCGAAGAGACCCCCGCCGTAGAGGAGTACCCGTGCGGATTTTGGAAACTTCAAAGGAGAGCGAAGGGTGGTGGAATTGCAGGGAGGTCAAGAGGGCTCCCACTTAATCCGGGGGCACTAAAAGTGTGACGAAACGAGAAAGGGAAGGCTTATCCGACCTGCTCTCTCGTGGTAAGATGGGGGAAAACTCTTCGAGACAGCGATTACGTCTGAACTGAAATACACAGCACTTACAATTATCCAGTTATAAACAATTGAAAAATGATGGAGATAGAATGTATGTTGGAATTGAAGATTGCGTGTTGAGGATTGCGTGGGGCTAGGCTTTCCCTTGTTACCCAAGGCTAATAAATCAAATAAAAAAGTGTTAAGTCAACGTCGATTCAAAAATTTCCTTTGAAAGAGGAGAAAAATGAATGAAAGTAACAATAAATTATCCTTGGAACGGATGTGAAAAAACATTTAATGAAAGGAAAATGGACCGAAAATATTGAAAATCGCTGTTCCACAGAGCAACTCATATTTCACGCTAAAAAATAAAAAAGAAAAATGCTACATTCTTTCGTAAACATAAAATTGTTCCATTATTTTTAGTTTTGAAGTTTCCTCCTCGTCCACCTATCCACACTCCCTCAATTCCATCAAAACCTCTACAATATACCTCTCCATCACACGCTTTTTATTACTTAGTTGACACACATTAACGATAGGAAAAACTTAACTTCCATAACAAATGATATTGTAACAACGTATGAGGGAGCTAAGAGACTGACTGGCGTTGACCTAACTGAAAACCAAATTGTATTTCATTGTAAAATTTCATAACATGTGAACATATTCCCCCGCCAAAAACTAACAATCAAATTCATATTTTTACGATTATACATCGGAAGTAAAAAGACAATTGGCATTAACAGTAATATACCGGTTGAGGTAGCTTTTGGATGGACACAAGTTACTAAAAGTTACAGCGACAATTCCCTTGTCTAAAATTAACAATTTCACAAAACACGACCTGACGACATGAATCGCAGTAAAACAACGTTCAAGGCATAAGAACTAAGCACAAATCCTTTATGAATAAACAAAATTGCACAAAACAGGCAAATACCAAATATAAGCACATATTTGAAATATATTGAAAAACTACGAATACCCAAAAAGAACACTATGATTGTATTACAGCTAAGAACGTAAACGACTGCTGCAATATGCGAGTATAGAACAAATAAATCTTAATGACATATTCCAAAATGTATACATGATTTACTTACCCGTCCTCCTGAAATGAAACCCTCAGTATTTCATTGGAACAAAACCGAGTGGGATGAAAAAGTCATGGCGAAACGTCGATGATATTCTGTCCTCGCTGTCAAGGGCAATAAACAGAAAACTCGTACTACACATAACACACTAATTCCGCAGTCATAAGCGCAGCCTTGCTGTGGACAATCTATCATGCACCAAGCGCGGACGAAATCAGACTAATTTGAATTAGGTAACAGAAGCGGAGGCGTAGCGATTGCCGTTGTGATTCGGGGAAGTAGGAGTAGCGCAGCCAATACGCGAGCCGGATTCGAAATATATCTACCAATAGTCGAGGGGAGGATGCTCCAACGGTCGCGGTTCTAGGCGGACGGCGGCAAAGGAAATCATTGCTACATTGTAATCAATGTCTTTGCAACAAAAGAGTTCGGATAATTAACATTTATCAGGCAAGGCTCAACCGTTGGAGCTATTACGTCCAGAGGAGGCGAACTAAATAGTAGTCCACTGTAATTGAAGCTAGAATAATTTACTTCTCCAAAAATAGAGACAACAATAGCTGAATGTGCGCTTTACAAATTCGAAAACTTTAAAAAATATTGAAAACTATGAAACACTGAAGACACATAGAATCACGTCCTTGACATCCCTCGCTCAACAATCGACAGGCTCATTCCAAGCAATTGTAAAAAAGGATAGCACCTAGAGTTTGAAATTGTAGATTTAGATATACATAGTACCACCGCCATGGTTTGTGGCAGGGGGTGATTAATGGTACTACGTGGTTGTTTGAATATTGCTTAGACCTCTTGAAATATTTTCCCGACTCCTGTTGACTTTCAGTCGCGAAGTGCTGAGCTTTCTTCAATTTACTTTCCTAAGCTCATTTTCCTTAGTGGCCGGAGATCCACTTCACACGAAGAAATAATGGCCGAAGTAGACGGAAAATTTTTGATGAGGGATTCAATGTTAATTATAAGACGATCCCCGTTAAAAATTAAAAAAAAACGTGATGTCAAGGAGAAATTATTTTTGGTTTTTGTTATTGGTAGTAAATGGCTTAAGTTTAAAAACTAAGTCGCAGGATCTCATTTCCTTATTCAAAGCACAGGCTCAGAAATAGCGATTGAGACAGAAAGCTGGTTATCCACTGATATTTCCCAGGCTGGAATATTCACAAAATCCTTTTCCATTCACAGAAATGGCAGAATAAATAGAATCGGGGGTATTGCCTTTATACCAGTTAAAAATTCTAGTGTGGCAGGGCTGAGGTTATTCCGGGTTATGGTTTGGAAAGCCCTTGGTGCTCAATTATAGGCATCTATCAAAAAGAATTTAAGAATGCGCATTCTACAGACTGCCAGGCGACAGAGTCAATTCAATACTAATATTCGATCAGCAAATCAAAGGTTTTCTGTCCCCACACGATGAACGCGACGTTATAATCGGTGGAGATTTCCATGTCCCATCTATTGATCGGACCATACAAAGTTTTAAAACGGGCGGTAAATGCAAAGACATCTGCGAATAGCTATTAAATTCTTTTACGTTGAACTCATTGAATTAACTTGTCACTTCACCAACTAAGAGCAATAATATTCTTGATTTGTAAGCAACGAATATTCCCGAAAAAGTATTAACTATAGAAGCTATAAAAGGAATTAGTGACCATAGGGAAGTAAGTATGTGTTACGTTTTCGCTGCATGGAGTCCGAAATAAGAGCCTCAATGAAAAATATACTTGTTTCAAGAAGGGGACTACAATGGCCTAAAGTGCATCCTACAGAATCAATTTCCAAGTTTTAAGAAAGATTATAATCACCGAAATACTGAGGATAACTGGAATCACCTCCTTGAGATCACGCGCTCAACAGTCAAAAGGTTAATGAATACAAGGAGAGTTTGCACATTTCCACAGATTTATTATAGCGTACGACGCGTATCAACTCACAGAGTCATCATCAGTCTTGTACCTGATGATGACTCTGTGAGTTGAAACGCGTCGTACGCTATAATAAATCTGTGGAAAAGTGCAAACTCTCCTTATATTCATTATGAAGAACTTCCACGACCTTAAGCCTGAATCTGTTGAACTTAGTCAAAAAGTTCATTACCAGTAAATTTATAAAAGATAACACTGAACCTAGATGGTACAAACGCGGATGTTAGAAAGCCATTACGACTTCAAGCAAAATTAAAAAATATTAGGGATGAATTATCTAGCGACAAAAAGAATTAAACCACTTATATATATAGAAGATATCCAGGACGGACGTATGCCAAGGATGGATTTCGAAAAGCGTTAAGTGAATTCAAAAGGAAAAGGTTAGGAGAAAATTTGATAGAGAGCTTTTGGACAAAGTATTTTCGTAATGCATCAGAGAAGTTAGTTAAAAGTCAGTTATAAATTAGTCAACTCTTAATTCGCTCAAGAATATAAAAGATGTAAGAGTTACCAGCAGTTTGAAAAAGGCTAACTTATTAAATTCTTTCTTTCAAAGGCTGTTCACTGAAATCTGACAAAAATTCCTGCGATAGATTACTAAATCGTACGTATTGATGGGCAAATTTATGCTGACGACGATAATATAGGGGAGAATGTTGGGAGAGCTAGTTAGAAGAAATTGACATGTTGTATGGAAACAATGGAGGTAGGAACTATGCAATGTTAAATACTGGACTGCTATATTACGTTTGAAAGGAGTTTACGAATATTTTGAGTGATTTAATTAATGCCTTTAATGAGAAGAGTAGTGGGCAGTGTCAGGATCCATCAAAAACATATCCGGTAGACTACTACTAATGAGGACAGTCACGAAGCATGGAAAATGTTCAATGATGTATTTACAATTAGTCCGAAAATAGCACATTTTGGCCTTTACATTGGACGATTAACAATGGTAACATTTGCAAACATCCAACCCTTAGTTGGAGGAAAGCCAACCCAGGCGGGAAACAAACCCACCAGCTTTGGAAAAACATTCGAGGATGTTACCCAGCCGCCACTATGGCCGGCACACTGGTTGCGGCGGGGTAAATGGGGGTATCCAAAGCAAATGTTGCTTTGCAGACGAAACTTCAGGAGTTGCGATATGTAAATTTCAAATGAAACACACCCACATTTATTTCACTTCGGAGTCTTAATTAATTGTGTTTTTTAGAAAAGAATTAACTAACCTTCATGCGACAAAAATATACTTTTGTCGTTGCATGATCTAGTTACTTAATATCAACACGTGAATCACTCCTAGTTGGACCTTGACTTCCGATGTGAGTGTGAGACAAATATTATGAGTTTTAATGCCTGAAAACCTTAGTAGTCACGTTGTTGATCGAAGATAGCATTATTTTCCATCAGATGTCTCGTTAATCCAATGCAGAAACTCACTAATCTTCCAGGTTATTCCACAGAAATGTACCAGGAAGCGAATTTAATTGACGATGATATTTTAAATGAGCGACGTATCTTTCGCAAGAACTTCGGACGTGGCCGTGTTCTGGTTTGGATCCCGAAAAGGCATGGATCTAAAAACTTGAGTAATCACTGCTAAAAAACCAATGGTCCAAATGCAAAAAACCTCTCGAGGAAAATCTGGGGTATATCTCACGACCAAGTTCATTCAAAATTTTTGAACGCTAAAGTGGCATGTCATGTCATAACATTAAAATGCTGAAGAAAGTTACATGATTTCAATGATAACATCTTTGAAAACAATTTAAAAATTACTAAATCTTCCTTTTCCACAATTAGTAGAGTTATGTCAATATTATTAAAGCATCTAATTCAAATGTATTGGCCGAATTATGCAGGAAAATAAACTTGAACTAGTAGCCACGAATTTAATCGAAAACGTTCTAAATGCCACAGCACTTGATGGACGTAGTCACCACAGAATAAATCTTCTTAAAATTAACTAAATGCTAAGAAAAATCCGGAACTAACAAAAAAAGAGTTACTGGTTTGACTGGGGAGATTATGAAGGGAATAAGGCGTGAGCTGCAGCGATCATATGGTCAATTTAAGGAAAGTAGTAGCAACAGAGACAGTGAGAGTTTGTGGAGTGCTTTCCTCAACGTCACGAGGGCTGCAAATGAGTAACCAAATAAATTCAAAGGCGACAGGAGGGAACCTAGATGGTACAGCATAGAACTTATTATTAGAATTAATTAAAATTGGCAATTTTAATTTATCATGATATTTCACCATTTCATGCCTCTTTTTATGTTATTATTAGATTACGACAGAGTATGGAATTAAAAAATTAGGAGATCAAACAAGGTCGATACTAACAATAAACAACATTAAATCGTACATTACCACAAAACAGCTAAAGCGTTAGCAAGGAAAACATGTTGACAGACATTAACGAAATTAAATAGACAATGACACGAAAGAGTTTAGGCCATATGTACGGGTGGGTCAGGGAAACAAGTCGACAGTTCCAACTCTAAATAGCAACTGGCAAAAACTTACCACCGGTTTAGAAGAAGCTAGTACATTAAACACCTATTTTCAAAACGATTTTAATAAATCGTTCACAGGAACATTGCGAGTCACTACCCGAACGGTCCCATGACCCCGAACAACGCCGAAGGAATTACGTGCCAACATTCATTGCCATTTTGAAAATAAGGTTATTTTATGAAGCAAATAGCTTAAGAAAAGGAATATACGAGGGAGTTGCGCGTCAACAGGAATTCTTCATCAATTTTTACTCTTTTATATTAATTTTGAACAGGATAGGGATGTTGGACGGGATGAAGGGAGGAAGGAAGTACACCGAGATGAAGAGGGACCTGGTATAGATTAGTTTGCTAGGTGGGGAGTCACAAAATGTTTACTTGATAGTTGTGTCCATCCAAAAACCTACCTTAACCGGTAGATTACCTAATAATAATTAATTTTGGAGCCCTCGGCGATGACTCATTCGGGATCCCGATGGTGCGGAGGCTAACATACAGGCTTCCCATCTATAGGGGCCAGGTTCAAATCCTGGAGACAATAAATATTTTTCAGTTGTATAGTATCCCGATCCCTACTTGAGGTGCTTTGTGGAGAGCACTTTGAGTGAGTACGCCGTCCGTCGGATGGGACGGACGAGCATTTTTTTTAAAGCGTTTAACATCTGACGATATAGTTTATGCGAATACATCCAAACAGAAACTAAAAGAATGTCACAGTAAAACAAAGCGTATTATGCGCACAGCTCTACGCCCTTTTAAATCTAAAATGCTCTGCAAATATCTCGTGGAAAATCCAAAGTCATTCTGGTCCTATGTTAGGGAAATATAGGGTAAACCTCCAACTTTACCTTCTTTGAAGACGGAAAACGGAGAAATTATTACAAACAAAAAAATGATGATACCAAATATGCGACTGATACTCCCAAAGCTACTACAAAGTTTGAACGGAAGTGGAGTAATTATCGTCCCTACAAAATGTGACGGAGTAATCGGGGATGAAAACAGTTTGGTGACAAATAAAGCATGACATTTGCTCAAAAATTGTTGATGAAGAAACGAAAGATACATTGTACTTTCTCAAAAAGAGACCGCCAAAGTAATCCTGAAATGATTCTCAGAAGATGGAGAGAAAGGAACTGCACGTGGGAAGAGCTTTCCTTCCAAGGGTACGCGAAAAGAGGAAGGGTGTGAAGTCTCGGCAGTGAAACCAGACGCCATTATTATCATGGGAAAAGAGAAACGAACTCGGAGAACAGGGGTTGCAAGCTCCCTCAGCCAGTAATGGCGCCTGTGGCCTTGTGGGAGGTCGCCTCCACACGTGCGTGGCTAGGAAAGGGCAATAAAGCGAAAATGGAAACAAACAAGGGGACGGCCTAAGCGCTCCCCCTCTTCTGTAGCGCCCAGCCATAAACCGAACACTGCGGTTAAAATCTCCACGACACACTTCCAGACCTATCCTGGCGCACGAGTGTGACGCGGTAAGGAAGCACTGGAAATGAAACGCATTTCTTAGATGGGGAAACTGAACGACCCTGGTGTAGCAATTGGAATCTCGCGACGTCGTCAGTCCCAAGGTGTTTATTTCGGGGATAAATTTGCCACAGGCTCGTTGACCCGTGATCGTTGTCACCGATTAAACCCATCGGTTTTGTCGTCCTTGCTACTACTGATAGTCAGTACCTTTACCATAATATCCAAATATATTTGGGAATCCAAATTCTATATCGTACACATTCATGAGGCCAATATTTCTCGAAAATAAACCCAGTTATCCTTGGGGTGTTTTTCATTCATACCTTCTACAGTGTCCTAAAGGCGTGCGAAAAAGTAATGCACCACGAACATGGAAAATAAGTAATTAATTGTCATAGAAGTTTTCTATTAATAAAACAAAGGTTATGCGATTTTCCAGAAAGAAAAAGGCTAAGCTAAATATTAAAATAGGCGGGGAAAGAATAGGCAGTTTACATATCTCGGAAGTGTTTTGGACCAATACGGTCAAAGTGGTAGGGACGTAAGGAGAAGAATTGCGCTAGGCAAGGAGGCTTTCTCAAGGAGGAGGGAGTTGATGACGGGGACGTTGAGTAGGGATGTTAAGACAAGACTCGTACAAACTCTGATATGGAGCGTAGCTATGTACGGCGCGGAAACGTGGTCACTGAAGCAGGAGGATAGACGTAGATTGGAGGCTTTTGAAATGTGGGTGTGGAGAAGAAAATGGAGAAGGTGAAACGGTCCGAAAGGAAAACAAATGAGGAAGTACTAGAGATGGTGGGTGAGGAGAGGGGTTTGTAGGGAGAAATCCTATGGAGGCAGGAAAAATGGATGAAAGGCGTATTGAGCGGTAGTGGAATGTTGAAGAAGGTAATAGAGGGTAGAATGTTGGGCAAGCGAGGTAAGGGCAGGAACAGGATAGGGATGTTGGACGGGATGAAGGGAGGAAAGAAGTACACCGAGATGAAGAGGGACCTGATATAGATTAGTTTGATAGGTGTGGAGTCACAAAATGTTTATTTGATAGTTGTGTCCATCCAAAAACCTACCTTAAACGGTAGATTACCTAATAATAATAAGAAGTTTTCTAAAATCACGAGTAAACTATAAAGTTTAGCATACTTGGTAGCCAAGAGCGCGGCCATACATAGGAATAAATAAAATAGAATCCAGTTTCTCAAAAACACATACGCACACTAACGAAAGGTTTATTCAAACGCCAGGGTATTTAATTTTTGTGAAACAACCTGTTAAACCGGATGGGTGAACGTATTTTGCGCCCACAAGGGACGTCGTTGAATCGCCGAGCGCTTTTCGTCACTTCCGATACGACTACGCCTCACAGATCCCAAAAATAATAGAACAAATAAACACTTTTGTTAAAGCAGCATATAACTTACGCAGATTTAGTAAAGTTAGTGCCTCGGAATGCATAAAAGAGTTTGGTGGGAGTGAATGTAATACTTGTGCTCTGTTAATCATGAAATAATCACGAAACATTTTTGTGAGCATGCATAAAACCGTAAAACAAATTGTGATTGACCAAGAAAAATTATAGTTTATCTATGGAAAATTCATTACATCCACTCTTCTGATGCTACTTACTCTAGGCATTATTTTTACTAACTCATTCTCGTGCTCTAAGTCTAATATTTCATTACATATTAGGTAAGTCTTGTCGAAAAAATTATAAGAAAGGCTGTGTAACACTTTTACAGTGAATCCTTACTGGTTGACATGCTCTCTAACCTACCAAATATGCTAAATCCTCCTCCCGTATTCCTGGTTCCTACTCACTGCCTTCGGCGATGCCTCAGTCGTATAATTCACTCCCGAACGGTCTAGACACATTTAATCGGGATACCAATGTGGGTGTATCCGTGCCTCGTTTGTGTAATTGTGAAGTCTGAAAATTAGCTCCAAGAGTAATGTTGTGTTGGGATAATTTAACCAACTAGGAATGCCGTTAGTAAGAATATAAGTATCAATATTAACACTTGTCGATAATAATTTGATGTTTCTCGAACCTTGGCAAATTTGTGGCCATTTGATTACTTAGAAAATACCAACAAAGCAATCACACAAACAAAAATGAATTGTATGTGAAAAGCTTATTGATGCTAATCTGGACTAAAAAAATATGAAACCTTAACATAAAAAACATCTAAATATTAATGAAAAGCAAATGATTCAAAGGATACCTATAAGCAATTAGAGACTAGGATTAATAACCGATACGCTGAATGGCAGAAATATATCATATAATGAGATGAAAAGCCTAGATATTAAAAAAAGGCTGAAGAAATAAATTATAGCAAAATCTAAAAACAACGTTTGATCAATGTACAGGAAAAATAGCTTGATAAATGAAAATAAATACGAAACTAGTCCCAAAATCGTCAGATAATATGTCTTTTTTTACCAGGGACGAAAAGGGATCAAAATAAAATGACGTTAGCCGGATTGCACAAGGAAGAAATAGCCACCCTAGCGGAGCGGGCTTGCGGGTTACTAGGGGCCTAGGCTAAGTTTACATGAACTATGGGATCAAAATAATATCCGACCGCAATAGGAGGGAAAAGTATCAGGGTACAAATTACTCTCGGGTTAATATTCCACTCCTCTCCCGGCTTGCAGGGTACTTAAAATGCTTATTAAATTTTAAATACTTATTAAAATTAATATTTTACAAGGGACCTCGCTAATATTTCATTAGCCATACTTAGTTCATTACAATAAGTATTAATGTACAGGTTAGGGACTGCGCGAGGATATGTGTGTATGTATGTGTGTATATATATGTATAGTTCAATATATGTATATATATATATATATATATATGTATATATTTTTATTTATATTTATCTTATATATATATATATAAAGTTATATTGCTCTCGTGAGTACTTCCGCATCATCTATATATATATATATAGATGATGCGGAAGTACTCACGAGAGCAATATAACTTTTTGACGGCACAATAGAACACAGAATAAAACAGATAACACGTAAAAGGACACTCACACTGTAGATGATTTAAGCTTTCGGCCTACTCCGAGGCCTTCTTCAGGTCAGACTCTGAGTCTGACCTGAAGAAGGCCTCGGAGTAGGCCGAAAGCTTAAATCATCTACAGTGTGAGTGTCCTTTTACGTGTTATCTGTTTTATTCTGTGTTCTATTGTGCCGTCAAAAAGTTATATATATATATATATGTGTGTGTGTGTGTGTGTGTGAATATGTATATATGTATATATTTTTTCTTACAGGTTCCCCCCACCTTTCCTCACCTAACCCCCGACCCCCTCAACCCTTACCCTTCCCTCATGGTGCTACACCCCCTGCCACACACCTTTTTGGTGGCTCGCAGGGTATTTTTGTAGATGTAATATTCCTGAAACCACAAGCAAAAATCGAATTTGTACCTCTTCATCTTCACCAGACTACCCAAGCTGTCACCAGCAATTGTAGATTCACGTATGTTCCCACTAATCCCTTCTGCTCCTGGTAGCCCGCGATTCACCAAAACCGCGTGGAAAGGGGGCGATATAATATCAATCAGGCATCCATCACATGGGTTCGGCCCGTTAGAGGCAGATGTAGCTTCAGGGGTGCGACATAGAGATATAAGGGTTCGGCCCGTTAGAGGCAGATGTAGCTTCAGGGGTGCGACATAGATATATCAATGCATTACCTGTATTTTAGAATATTACAGTATCGACTGCACTTAGTGACGAAAACGTATAAGGATTTTGGAGACGAATACCTTTACCTACGAATTACTTGTTTACCTAATAAACAAGTAGAAATATCATTTGGAATAATGATGAAAATATTTACACGCTCTGTAGCTTTTCTGCCATCAAGAAAATACTCTAACTCACCTTTATCGAATGAACGTTGACTTTACAGAAAATAATGTTACAACATAAATAACAATGCATTCTAAAATATATTTCCGGATTTCGAGAAATCTTCGCGATTGCAATTTTTGTATATGACATTAGTCTGAATAATTCCAGGACTCGAGTAATGCCACCGATATGACGCCCAAAAAGGCAGACGGTCGGCGGATGGACGCGGAATGCACACCACTTTTACGTGGAACGGCACACAAAAAGGGGTTGGACCATTCCGTTCATGGAAAATGGCTCTAAAAAAATGACTAAAGGGTAAAATGATTCAGGAGGTGATTTTCGATTCTCAATTATCGTTCACATATTTAGCACACGTCAAATGTTAGGTGAGGAAACTAAGATACTAAAATTAACAAGTTAAAAGAATTAAGCTATAACTTTGTACATAAAACTATGCTATGCATAAGAAGCAACCGAAATCTTGAAAGTTACCACTTTTAAGTGAAAAAACAGTGCCACTGGAAAGCCGAGGCTGAGGTATTATTGGAGCGACAAGCGATGTGAATACAAAAGCCATTATAATCAAGAAAATGAATGCCCTCTTTGATAGTGTTGCTTTGGAGAGGCCAATGTCACTGCGAACCCAGGCAACCACTCTCAGATGGACCTTTCCTAAGGGAAATTCGGGAGAGGTGACTGTGCACACATTGACGTACGTTGAGGATATTACTACATATCGCAACCATAATACTAGATTCAGTCAATACCAGGGATAATGATACCTTGATTTCACTGTAACTGTTAAAATTGATTGCAGAGAATGCAAATTAAACAATGGTTTTATGCGATGCCGGTCTGTACTTACTTAATCCGATGTATTTCATAAAATAATAGCTCATCGCGATTAAGCAACGTGAAGGTATTTTCTGGGAAAGACAAGAAACCAAGTTTTCGCCCAAATCTTTCAATGGTGCAATCACAAAATAACTTGTGAAAAGTCGACGATATGCAGGCTTACAAAAATACCTTCTCTATATGACGCAAATTATTTAGTTACAGGAAGGAGCAATTAAGAACATTCGGACATTAAATAAGGTCGGTGGCTTATTAGATGTTGATAAATAAAAACGGTATCGTGTCTAAATAACATTTCACCTGTGTAGAACCACGCTTTTCACTTTAAAATGTTTATGAATATTTACCCAAATACAAAAACAAATATTAACTAATCCCTGAAGCACACTGTTTGATTAAAAATTTACCCCGATGAAATATCTCCTGGCATTACCCGAGGAATGAATCAAAGCACACGAGGAAATTGCCAATCGTGTAGATGGAAAAATCAAATATAAAGAAATAGTAATAATGCCATTGGAATATATATAATATCAACAACCATTTCGCTGCCTAATTCACGCTTACAGCAACTAGAAATATCGTATATAACATTGCCGAAGATATTTATACGTATCGTACCTTTTGTTCCACAAGGGATTATCTAGTATTCACCTAAGTCGCTATATTCTGCGATTACAAAAAAAAACTTGTCAAGAATTTCAATACGAAAGCAACAAAAACAATACCCAAGAAAGTTTACATGTACCCGACATTCAATAATTGCATGAAAATGCTAGCATGCTCGTAAGTCCTATCTGTGATCTTCATTTTTTTTTATGTTCTCCGTAAGAATTGGCTTTCTATCAATTCGATTTATTTTTTTTTAATTACAAGGAATTAAGAAAACCCCAAGAAGTTTCCATAGCATTTCTTCTTATCATGAATGCTAATCAAATTGGTGGGACGAACGCCTTAATTCTAAACTCAATTCTTACATGCATGTTTCCAATGCCACTCATTACCCACTGTGGAAAGCAGCAGACGGAGCGAATTTCGCTTTTCATATTCCCTTTGACATATGTTTGCAATTAGAATGCCGATAGAAATACCTATTTTACTTCTAAATCAGCAGCTTACTTAATGTTTGGTACATAAGCCTTCGTAATCATTACTTTATGTTACAGAAATTCCTTTCAGCACTCATAACCCTACCTGGAAGACATTACCGGAGAAAACAGGAAAAATTAATTATATTTAATTCTCCTTGTCAATTAATTAACAACTTGCGATGCGGATTGCAAGGGAAAAAAGAGCCAAGAACGTCACAACTATGGCCTCAACCCTTGATTAACCTGAAGACCACAAGTAGGGAGTAATTACTTTTGAGGTAGTGCACAAGTTAAAATTGGCTTTCCTTCACCCTGATACTAACATCTTTTTTCACTTCCAACGACTTCTTACGCCTTATACGTCCACTTATTCCCAACGTCACATAAGATAATAAATGTTCATTTTCAATCCAAAAAATAACATAACGTACAAAAACCATTCTTCACCGATCACTTATGATACTCGGGCGAATTTAATGGCGTTTTATTAGGGCGTTTAAACATTAGTACACATTCCAATGGCCCAAGCAGAAGAAGGTAGTGGTGAATAAATAAGGGAATACCGGGGAAAGAGATTTTCTTCGGTTGGCGGCTTAAAAACATGACGACTCAAATTTACGCCGAAAGAAAAATTGTCGAAAAAGTCGGTAGAGTTGAAGATAAAATCTGAGCATTCAGTTGCAGAAATGTCTTAATTCTTTTCTTAACAACCACAGGGTTAACCGGCAACAGTCAAAGGTTAAGTTCGACGCCATTAAAATGCATAAAGCAGGCGGTCAAAAATAAACTCTCGATGCACTGAATGGTTGAGGCCTTAACTTTGTAGAAATCCATGTTTAACTTAAGAAATTAATATTATCTTTGCTTTCTACAGAAAGAAAAGATAATATTTCTGTAGAAAAGGGAAGATAATATTAATTTCTTAAGATACACTCGCGAGTATAATTTCCTGTATGATATAAAATGGCGTCGGTATTTTGTGGCTTGGAAATACTTCCAGACTAAATGTTTAGGACGAAAGTACAACATATGCAATGTTGAAAAGTTAAAAAAAGCTGTACTTACCTTATATCTCCACCGCGGATTGTCCCTTTCTTCCGATAGATTACATTACCATTACAATTTTTCTCTGGTTGAACGCCTGATCATCTCCTATGGCGGACGTCCGTTGGATTCGGTTTTCCTAGGAACTGATTATTTTTCGGTTGTCATGGTGAACACGAGTGATGCAAATTATGACGACTTGAAACTTTACCAGCACTCGAACTTATTTTTCGAGTCGATAGGTGAAATCGCTAAATGCCTATGTATTATACTCGTATGGATTAATATCTACAACATGTGTAACTGACGACCACCACTGCCAAGCCTCGGACGTTAACTGATATTAATTTTAAATAGGGTGCAACGGTTTTCGATGCTCTCTTGTGACACACCATGACGTCATAAAAATTAACGTTTTCTTCCCTGACATTAATCTTCAACCCCCAACTTTTTTCAGGCGTTTTTTGTTGGACCCAGGAAATTCAACTGCCGTCGAGATTATACACCAGAAATTTGGTGTGTATAACATAGGGGAAATTAAATACAGGTGACATACTAGTAGGATTAACACGGTGACATATTTTTTCATTCTCAATTGTGAAAAAAGTATATATACATTTATACTTTTACTGCTATATACATATGTATATATTGCCGTAAAAATTTGGAGAGAAAGTTAATATTGTGGAGTCACTGAAAATCAGTGAAGTGATTGCGGCTTACCATCGGCGTGTTTTCCGGATTTTCGTCATAAATTAATGGCATGAATAAAAGTATGTGTGTGTTGGTATTTACAATGTATAATTTGGAGATACAATTCTTTTAGAGTTTTTCAAATAACGGTTGTCTGACTTAAAAATGGCGTATGCGGCAACCATAAAAGTGGATTTCGAAATAATATCTGCCATGTAATGCATGTCTACAATTTGTATGGTAGAAGTTTTAGGTTTGGGAAAACGCACAATCACCTTTAAGGGTAGCAGGGGAAGGAGACGTGAAAAACCTTCTTATTTCTTTTATAAATACCTATCCTTCTCTATCGTAGCTGACAAGATATCCACATCGTATACTTAATCATTTCCCTGATTCACCTTTAGTGAAAATGTGACTGGATGAAGCATTAGGTAGATAAAATATTATCATGTAAGCCAGGGTACTGAATTTCTTAAACTTCAACTTTATTATAATGTAATGTCTGATGCATTTCAAAATGTCTAAATTACTCCATAAATATGACCTTGAAATGAATTGAAAATTTCTGGTGTCTAATCTGGACGGCAGCTGATTTTCCTGGGTCCAACAAAAAACGCTTGAAAAACGTTGGGGGTTGAAGATTAATGTCAGGGAACACAGTATGCGAGAAAGCGTTAATTTTTCATGACGTCATGGTGTGTCACAAGAGAGCATCGAAAACCGTTGCAGCTCATTTAAAATGAAAATCAGTTAACGTCCGAGAGTTGGCAATGGTGGTCGTGGAACTCTCTACCATCACCTAACAAATCGACCTTCGGGTTGATAACTGTGCTTATGGTTTACTAAGTTGTTTTTACAAGAGTTCAACGCATTCTGCTACTGAGATTTTTTCACCAGCAAATACTCGAGATTGTTTCTGAGCCACCATTCATGTTGTTCGGAGATTTCATTAATAATAATTATTTTCATTCAGGGAAGGTTTTCAATTTAGTTCATTTATTTCCTAAAAATACTTAATTCTTCTACTCTTATGCTTAATTACCAGTAAAGCGCATGAACATCCAGTACTAATTCTAGTTCCTTTCCCTGTTTCATGGTTTCCCAGGAAGATCTGGTAACCGAAAAATCACACAGCTTGGGTGAAGTTGAGGGTACCCTGAGAGGCGGGGCCGGACATTATTTTGATCCCATAGGATATGTATACTTAGCTTAGGCACCTTGTAAACCGAAAGCCTGCTCCCCTAGGGTGTGCGCCAGGGGGTGACTACGCACCATACTACCCTTGACCGAAAACACATTTCTTCCTAGTGCGATCCGGCTAACGTCATTTTATTCTGATCTCTTTTCGTCCCTGGTAAAAAAGACACTATCTGAATATATATTCTGGGAATAGTTTCGTATTTATTTTCATTTTTCAGACTATTTCCTATGTATTGGTAATACGTTGTTTTTAGATTTTACTGTAATTTATTTCTTCAGCCTTTTTTTCATATCTAGGCTTTTCATCTCATTACATGATATGATACTCCAGTGCAGCGTTTCGGTTTTTAATCCTATTCTCTAATTGCTTATAGATATACTTTGAATCACGTGCTTTTCATTAATATTTAGATGCATTTTATGTTAAATTTTCATATTTTTAAGTCCAGATTAGCACCAATTAACTTTTCACATTCAATTCATTTTTGTCGACCCTTATTTATTTTGGTTTGTTTGATTGCTTTGTTGGTATTTTCTATGTAATCAAATGGCGACATATTTGCCAAGGTTTGAGATACAACTAATGATTATCTAATGAGAAGTAGAAATTTTGACAGCTCTCTTTTTACTAATGGCATTTCTAGATGCTTAAATTATCCCAACACTACATTACTCTTGGAGCTGATTTTTAGACTTCACAAGTACAATAACCAGGCACGGGTAACCCAACTGTGGTATCCCGGATTAAATGTTCTCGACCGTTCGGGAGTGGATTATACGAATGAGGGATCGCAGAAGGCAGTGAGTAGGATTCAGGAACACGGGATGAGGAATTAGCATATTTGGTAGCTTAGAGAGTATATCAACCTATAAGAATTCACTAAAAAAGTGTTAAACAGCTTTTCATATAATAATTTCGACAAGAATAACCTAATATGTGTTGAAATATTATACTTAACGCACTATATTGAGCGATTAAAATAATTCCTAGAGTAAGTAGCATCAGAAGGGTATTGTGATGAATTTTACAATAAAGAGCGAAAAATTTTATTTGGGCAATCACAATTACTTTTACGGTTTTACGTATGCTCACAAAAATCTTTCGTGAGGATTCATGGTTGACAGAGCACAAGTATTACATTCACTCACACTACTCTCTTTTATGTATTCCGAGGCACTAATTTTATTAAATCTACGTAAGTTACATGCGTCCTTAACGCAAGTGTTTATTTGTTCTATTGTTTTTGGGATTCGTGAGGCGTAGTCTTATCTGAAGTGACAAAAAGTGCTGGATTCTATTTTATTTATTATAATGTATGGCCTGGGCTCTTGGCTACCAACTATGCTAAACTTTATAGTTCACTCGTGATTCTAGAAAACGTCTATGACAATGATTTACTTATTTTCCCTGTTCGTGGTATATGACTTTTTCGCACGCCTCTAGGACACTGTAGAGGGGGGGCCGTATTAATAAACAACACCCCACGGTGTATATTATCGAAAAATATTGGCCTCATGAATGTGTACGATATAGAATTTGGATTCCCAAATATATTTCCGTATTTTGGAAAAATACCGACGATCAAAAATAGGAGCAAGGACGACAAAACCGATGGGTTTAATCGATGACAATGATCAGGGGTCAACGAGCCAGGGGCAAGGTTTCCCCGAAATAAACAGCATGGAGAAAAAAGATCCGAGTCGTTTGGTTTACCCATCTAAGAAATGCGTTTCATTTCCAGTGTTTCCCTACCGTGTCACACTCATTGGGATTTTAGCCACAGAGTTCGTATTATGGATGGACGCTACAGAATGGGCGAACCCCCTTTTTTGTTTCTATTTTCGCTTTATTGGCCTTTCCTAGCCATCCACGCGTGGAGACCATGTCCCACAAGGCCACAGGTGCCCTTCCTTGGGTGGGCTACATCCCCTATTCTCACACCCTTCCTCTTTTCGCGTACCCTTGGATGGAAAGCTCTTCCCACGTGCAGGTGCTTACCCTCCATCTACTGAGAATCATCTCAGAATTATTTTGGCGGTCTCTTTTTGAGAAAGTACAATGTATCTTTCGTTTCTTCATCAACAATTTTTTAGCAAATGTCATGCTTTATTTGTCACCGAACTGTTTTCATCCCCGATTACTCCGTCACATTTTGTAGGGACGATAATTACTCCACTTCCGTTCAAACGTTGTAGTAGCTTTGGGAGTATCAGTCGCATATTTGGTATCATCATTTTTTTGTTTGTAATAATTTCTCCGTTTTCCGTCTTCAAAGAAGGTAAAGTTGGAGGTTTACCCTATATTTCCCTAAAATAGGACCAGAATGACTTTGGATTTTCCACGAGATATTTGCAGAGCATTTTAGATTTAAAAGGGCGTAGAGCTGTGCGCATAATACGTTTTTTTTTACTACAACATTTTTTAACATTCTGTTTGGATGTATTCCCAGACACTATACCGTCCCTTTTTAAACTCTTTTAAAAATTCGACTCTAGCATTCTTTGCCTTCTTAATGCCGATCTGACTTCCCCGTTGTACCATTTAGGTTCCTTACTTGCTTCTAATCATCTCTTCCGCAATTCATGGTTATCTTTCGTTTTGCGTGTTTACTATAGCTATTGTTGCGTTTGCTGCTTTCGGTATCTCTTTTTTCATATGTTCCCATTTCCCCTCCATAGTACTCCGTTCCCTGTCCTGATTCATAGTTTTTTAAAGCGTTCTGATACTCCTTTCTCATTTATTCATGTCTATGTTGTCGCTGTTTCAAAAGTGTAGTTTCTAAACCAAATTCGTCAGTGAAAACGACTTTATGAAGATTTCATATTCTCGTAAAATATTCGAAACGGCATATAAGAATAATTAAATGTATTTTCTTGCTCGCAGGAATTAACCTTGGAGCTTTAATATCGTTTGTTTTTCGACCGTTGTTAATTTCGCACAGCACCCGCTAGAGCGAACAAATTAAAGAACTAGGATGGTGGGCGAGGAGAGGGGTTTGTTGGGTGTAATCCTATGGAGTGGGATGTTGAGGAAGGTAATAGAGGGGAGAATGTTGGGCAAGCGAGGAAAGGGCAGGAACAGGATAGGGATGTTGGACGGGATGAAGGGAGGAAGGAAGTACACAGAGATGAAGAGGGACCTGATGTAGATTAGATTGCTAGATTGGGTTTTGTTTGGAGTCTCAAGATATTTATTTGATAGTTGTGTCCATCCAAAAACATACCTTAATTGGTAGATTACCTTATAATAATAAAATTACGATATAAATGTCATAAGTCATAGGGCAACTTGCCAAAACGTATAGAGCATATATGTAAATGTTAGAGCTAATATCAACATGTCCCCTTGTTATTGGAAATAAACTATCCCAAAAATAAAACAAATCCAAATAAAAATAAAGGGTTTAAATTTATTTCCGCTAGATTTACATGCTATATCATATGAGAGCCCCTGTACTTGGATCGTGTTGGGATTTGTACCAGAATCTGTAGGTAAGGAAAGGCAGGAAATGACAAAAGGATAGTAAAAACACCGTGTCACCTATCCTCAGGCCTTAACAGGTTTAAATGTTCCGGGATATTTCATAATTTTCAACACCCACCTTTGCAATCCATCAGTCCACCCTGACTGACTTGACTGACAAACTGAGATGACCTTTGTGACGCAGGTTTCATTTACACGATTTTCCTACCGACCTTTAACCTCTGGGATAAATCCAAATGATTATTTCCCCAACTTTTACCCCTAAAGTTTTACACATTCCGGATTTTATGTTTTTCAACACTTGCACGAGTCTTTTCTCACTTTCGTGCCGAATCATTTCTCGACCTGAACACTGGACTCTATTGGTTTCAGGCTATTTAGCAAGAATTCAAGAGCTCTACGGCCTCTAGGTTAAATAATAATAATGGGGGAAAACTCCACTGGCCGTAAAAAACAGTCGCAACTCTCGTCAGACCAAATTGTTGTGTTGGTATTCGCGGGAACCAACCACAACCTCTCGACTAAGAATACCCTCTGTGGTGGTTTACGGGAAATTAATCCACGCCAGGGACCACACACAGCCACACACACACTATCCTGTCTGGAATCCTTCACGAAGCTGTGAGAGTTCGTTAAAGATTCCAGGTGGAAATGTAATCCTTCACGAGGCTGTAAGGAAGACCCCGTTAAGGATACCAGGATGTATTACAAGCACACACTCTGTGACTATCCACGAAGGACGAGACAACAAAAACAACAAAGTTGAAACAACTATTTCAAAGAATTGAAGAACATCAAACTGATCGCTATTAAGAATGGTTTTAAAGAGTCGATTATCGATAACCTAGTAAAAAAGCACAAACATAAAAAACTAGTTCAAAACACAACCACCCTCATACAGCATGAAACCCCTCGGTACATCAAACTTCCATTCCACCCACAATTAACAAAAGGGTTAGGAAAGATTTTCAAAACCGTCAATACGAATGTATCATTTAGCAGCAATAACAAATTAAAACATTTATTAGGTAATACTAAAGACAAAATCGACGCCTCAAACAAGTTCGGTATTTACAAAATCAATTGCTCCTCTTGCGATTCATCTTACATCGGCCAGACTCGGAGGAACATTAAAACTAGATTCAAAGAGCACATAGCCCATTACAGATATAACAGACCAGACAAATCAAGCATTGCCCAACATTTACTCAAGGAAGACCATCAAACATCAGAAAACGAAATGAAACTTATCAAACAGACTCCCAACCACCTTTTGGACGCCTACGAAAGCATTTTTATTCACAAATTCAAGAAGGTCGTAGTTAACAGCGATAGGGCCGATCCCATTCTCTCCTCTTTATTCCCTTTTGAAATGATTTCTAACTCCTGTTTTAAGCGGATAAAGTGATACTTTGTAATTCCGCAGATTTTCAGAGTCTGTGGAATTACAAAGTATCATTTCAAATTTCCGTTGGACTTAGTACTTAACCCCCCCCCCCTTATTACTTCTTCCCGTTCCACCCATCCCATTGGTTTCTGTTCGCCCCACCTTCCTCCCTTCCCCCCCCTCCCCCCCACTGTATTTCGACGCAAATGACAAGGCAGAAATCCTCGCGGAAGCGTTTCAGGAAACCATGACTTTGAAAAATGACTGGCCAAGAACGGAGGAGGACGAGGAAGCCGTGGCTGCTAAAAGCAGCCTAGATTTCCTTCCGACACCACCGTTCCAACCGGTAACAGAGACGGAGCTGAGACTATACATTAAATATTTAAACCCGAAAAAAGCACCGGGTATTGACGACATTTCAAACAGACACTTAAAGAGCGCGCCACTGCCGGCCGTTCGACACCTATTGGGCTTATTTAATAACTGTCTTTCTGCCTGCTATTTTCCAGATTCGTGGAAAATAGCAAAACTATGCCTGCTCTCAAAGCCAGGCAAAGACCCGTCGATTCCGTTAAACCGTAGACCTATCTCTTTACTCTCCTCTATCTCCAAACTTTTTGAATCTATCTTAAAAGCCCGTCTAGACCTCTTCTTACGAACAAATGACGTAATCAGACCAGAACAAATGGGATTCCGCGAAGGTCTTTCCACTTCCCTGCAAATACTCAGACTTGCAGAGTATATCAGCCACGGCATGCAGAACAACCAACACATCGCGGTGTTGTTCTTGGATGTGGCCAAGGCATTCGATCAAGTCTGGCATGATGGACTCTTACTTAAGTTAATTAAAATCGGGGTGCCAATATATCTCATCAAGATATTTCAAAGTTTTCTCGCTTCACGAGCAATACATGTCGCCGAAACGGAGCTCTATCAGCTAGGAAACAGATAAACTGTGGAGTGCCGCAGGGCGCCATATTATCTCCTACTCTCTTCAACTGCTATGTCAATGATCTTCCTTCTTCTCCACAAACTCTCACTTTCATGTTTGCCGATGATACTGCAATCGCGGCGAGATCTTGGAGTGGCACATGTGCCTTCCGCAAGATCCAAAACCACCTCTCTTTACTTGAAAAGTGGACCGTTAACTCGAAAGTCACAATAAATGCGGAGAAAAGCGTAGTTGTCGACTTTCGGAGGAAACGAAACTATCTCCCAAAAAAACCATTAACCTTTCAATCCGTGCGTATTCCGACGAAATTATCACACAAATTCTTAGGAATACACTTCGATCAAAAACTGACATGGGCCAAGCACGTACAGCATGCCTTACATATAGCACAAGGTACAAGGGCAGTTTTGTCCCCGCTCTTGTGCTCTAAATCGCGCCTCACGCACAAAAATAAATTAAGGTTATACCTCTCCTATATCCGTCCAAGGCTGCTGTACGGTTGCGAAATATTCGGGAACGCAACAAAAACAGACAGAAATCGCTTAGAAACATTCCAAAATAAAACACTTCGCTACCTCACAAACCAGAGTAAACTCGTACCAATACAGGAGATCAGAAACGCACACAAAATTCCAAAAGTACACGACTTCATCCGAGCGCAAGCTGAACGACTCGTGAGGTCCCTTCCACGAAACACACAAAAAACATATGGGATTATTCCCTACAAAGAAAACGCCGGCCGAGCTACAGACTCCCAAAAGAAATAATATTTCGGTAACCAAACCGAATTCTTTCCTATGACTTTTACTTCCAATATTTGTTAAAAATAAGGGTAATTGTGTTAAAATATAAATATATATCTCGTTTTACATGTTTATATATGAGAAGGCAAAATTGTGCCTATTATATATAATACAGAAGGTGCTGTTGGCCCCGTCTCGACCCAATGTTGTGGGCTTGGCGGGTAACCAAGAGCCATAGGATATAAAAAACTCTGAAAAAAGAATATAATAAAAAAAATAATAATAATAAAAAAATAAAAAAATAAAAAATAATAATAATAATGAACAGACCAGAGTTAATAGTTTAAGTTTAATTTTAGTAATAGATTAGTCAAAAATAATTCCGTCCTGTTGACGATGTAGTGGGCAAAATGTTCTCGCCCTTAAATATAAGGTAAATATAGATCTTCTCTACGTTAAGGCAATAGCCAACCCACTAGTGGTCTATCTTCAATTTCTCCTTCACTAACACTGGAAAGGTACACGTTCATCATTTACACTTTCGTTCGCCATTGTCCCACAAGTGCAGTTGCACAATCAAAAACGCTGAAGGGGTGGACGTTGTCGCACCGAAGCAGCAGCAGAAGGTTAGGGTTAATCACCCAGATAAAAGGGGTTCTGGTCTGGTCTGGTCGGTAGTTTACTTTCAACCTTGTTAATAAAGCAAAAGGGAACCTTGTGTTGGAGGTGTTTTTTCCCTTCAGTTCGCTGAAGAGGGCCACTTTGTGGCCGAAACACGCGTGTTCGACGCTATCCTCGTCTGCGCTCTATCGTTTCAGATTCTCCCAGAAGTTGGGCCCTTTGAGTGCGTGTGTGTGTGCTTCTTGAGTGCTAGTGTGTGTGATTGGTCTGTGCTCGTCCTTCGTGGATAGTCACAGAGTGTGTGCTTGTAATACATCCTGGTATCCTTAACGGGGTCTTCCTTACAGCCTCGTGAAGGATTACATTTCCACCTGGAATCTTTAACGAAGTCTCACAGCTTCGTGAAGGATTCCAGACAGGATAGTGTGTGTGTGGCTGTGTGTGGTCCCTGGCGTGGATTAATTTCCCGTAAACCACCACAGAGGGTATTCTTGGTCGAGAGGTTGTGGTTGGTTCCCGCGAATACCAACACAAAAATTTGGTCTGACGAGAGTTGCGACTGTTTTTTACGGCCAGTGGAGTTTTCCCCCATTATTATTATTCAGGCTATTTCTTGACCTATTATTTTTTAAATGTTATGTTACCTTGAATGTTACACTGCTCCGCTGTACCTACTTCCACTTTAGACATTAAATTCAATGATAGGGTGGGGTAAATGGTATGAACCAAAGCAAATCATTCATAAATAATATTGGATACTGCTAAAATGCAATAGATCAATTACTGTAATCTGCGGAATCATTGAATTGACAGCATATATCACTAGTGTAAATGGTAGGTATTAAATGACAAAATTGACATATTCATATTGATATGTTCTTGATATTGTTCTTTCCCCTCACGAAATATAATCAAGAAATGATCAAACGTGACGTCTCATAGGGTATTTATTCATGGGTATTCGATAATTAAAATTTCAAACATAATTCAAACCCATTATTGGATGATGTCGATTGGTAGTTCTGTTTTTATGTATGTGCAAATATATGCTTACGTGTCTGTCCAAATGATACTTGAAGCGAAAGAAACTGGCGCCCTCCTACGCAACGCCACTCGCGCTTGGGGTAGTTTGCGGTGATATTTAGTTAGAATAAAAATGATCCCCCACGTCCCCCCGAATATGAGTGGTTGTTCGAATGCCTCATTTGCAGATTCCGAGAACTTCAGAGGAGAGCGGAGGGCAAATGCATTTGAGTGTGATCAAAACTTAGGAGGGGCGCTACTGCACCACGCTTTCCCCATGGCCACCCTAAGGTTTGGAAAAAGGGAAAAGGAAAGGTTTGTTCGACCTCATTCGGGGCGGATGGATTGATGTTCTCGGGAAAAACCCTGTCGGTCAATTATGATGCCCGATGACATTTACTCCGTAGTAACAGGTAAGATATGTTTATTTCCGGCGATGCAGTGGTTTACAGAGGTATCCGTAATCTAATCCAGAGGCTAAAGCAGCTTTAGCAAATTACATAAATGCTGTTCAACGCTGGTGCAACACTTGACAATTAGAATTAACCACAAAAAAGTGCGTATCGATGAATTTTTGGAAAAAGAGTTATTCCCTCCCAAGCTCCTAGTGCATCATGGGCACCGAATTAGAAAGTTAGTTGGTTTTGTTGGGGAGGCGACCGACAGCTACAGTCATTTGCGTCATTAGGGATAGGTGCAGAGAAACCCGGCGCTGGCATAAGCTACTCTTGTTGAAAGGCACCAAGGGGTCCGCAGTTTAACGTCCCATCCGACGACCGGCGTACTCACTCAAAGTGCTATCCACAAAGTACCTCAATTAGGAATCGGGATACCGCTGAAACATATTTATTGTCTCCAGGATTTGAACCCGCGTCCCTCGGTGGGAAGCCTGTGCATGAGCCTCCGCACTATCCTGAATCAATCACAATGCAAAAACACAATGCATGTTAAATCGTATAAAAACTATAATGAGGTTTGAAATATCGATACAATGATAAGAAATAATAAAATATAATGATTAATTATGTAACACCGAAAGGATACGAAAAAAAATCCGAAAAGATGACTCCAACCTGGATTCAAATGTTGCGCAATATTCCAATTAATTTTATGCAATGTAAGTCATTGTAAAATGCTCTAAATATGCGACAGAGTCATCACCGAGGGCTCCTAAATGAAAAATTGAAATTAAAATTAAAGAGTTAAAATTGATGAAGAATTCCTGTTGACACGCAACTCACCCGAATATTCCTTTTCTTAACCTATTACTTTATGAAATAACCTTATTTACAAAATGGCAATGAATGTTGGCATGTAATCCCTTTGGCATTGCTCGGGTCATGGGAGCGTTCGGGTAGTGACTCGCAATGTCCCTGTGAACGATTTATTAAAAACGTTTTGAAAATAGTGGCACTAGCTTCTTCTAAACTGGCGGTAAGTTTTTCCCATTTGCTACTTAGGGTATGAACTGTCAACTTGTTTCCCTGAACCACACCTACACATGACCAAAACGCTTTTGGATTATCGTTCATATGTTCACCTAATATATTTTTTTAATTTGGTCCGTGTCTGTTGACATGTTTTCCTTGATAACGCTTTAGCTGTTTTATGGTTAAGTATCATTTAATTTTGTTTATTGCTAGAATCGACCTTGTTTGATCTCCTAATTTTTCAATTCCATTCTCTTTGGTGTTCTAATAATAAGTTCTATGCTGTACCATCTACGTTTCCTCCTGTCGCCTTAGAATTTATTTGGTTACTCATTTGCAGCCCTCGTGACGTTGAGGAAAGCACTCAACAAACTCTCACTGTCTCTGTTGCTACTACTTTCCTTAAATGAACCATATGATCGCTGCAGCTCACGCCTTATTCCCTTCATAATCTCCCCAGTCAAACCAGTAACTCTTTTTTTGTTAGTTCCGGATTTTTCTTAGCATTTAGTTAATTTTAAGAAGATTTATTCTGTGGTGACTACGTCCATCAAGTGCTGTGGCATTTAGAACGTTTTCGATTAAATTCGTGGCTACTAGTTCAAGTTTATTTTCCTGCATAATTCGGCCAATACATTTGAATTAGATGCTTTAATAATATTGACATAACTCTACTAATTGTGGAAAAGGAAGATTTAGTAATTTTTAAATTGTTTTCAAAGATGTTATCATTGAAATCATGTAACTTTCTTCAGCATTTTAATGTTATGACATGACATGCCACTTTAGCGTTCAAAAATTTTGAATGAACTTGGTCATGAGATATACCCCAGATTTTCCTCGAGAGGTTTTTTGCATTTGGACCATTGGTTTTTTAGCAGTGATTACTCAAGTTTTTAGATCCATGCCTTTTCGGGATCCAAACCAGAACACGGCCACGTCCGAAGTTCTTGCGAAAGATACGTCGCTCATTTAAAATATCATCGCCAATTAAATTCGCTTCCTGGTACATTTCTGTGGAATAACCTGAAAGATTAGTGAGTTTCTGCATTGGATTAACGAGACATCTGATGGAAAATAATGCTATCTTCGATCAACAACGTGACTACTAAGGTTTTCAGGCATTAAAACTCATAATATCTGTCTCACACTCACATCAGAAGTCAAAGTCCAACTAGGAGTGATTCATGTGTTGATATTAAGTAACTAGATCATGCAACGACAAAAGTATATTTTTGTCGCATGAAGGTTAGTTAATGCTTTTCTAAAAAACACAATTAATTAAGACTCCGAAGTGAAATAAATGTGGGTGTGTTTCATTTGAAATTTACATATCGCAACTCCTGAAGTTTTGTCTGCAAAGCAACATTTGCTTTGGATACCCCCATTTACCCCGCGGCGGCTGGGTAACATCCTCGTATGTCATTCCAAAGGTCGCGGGTTTGTTTCCCGCCTGGGTTGGCTTTCCTCCAACTAAGGGTTGGATGTTTGCAAATGTTACCATTGTTAATCGTCCAATGTAAAGGCCAAAATGTGCTATTTTCGGACTAATTGTAAATACATCATTGAACATTTTCCATGCTTCGTGACTGTCCTCATTAGTAGTAGTCTACCGGGTAGGTTTTTGATGGATCCTGACACTGCACACTACTCTTCTCATTAAAGGCATTAATTAAATCACTCAAAATATTCGTAAACTCCTTTCAAACGTAATATAGCAGTCCAGTATTTAACATTGCATAGTTCCTACCTCCATTGTTTCCATGCAACATGTCAATTTCTTCTAACTAGCTCTCCCAACATTCTCCCCTATATTATCGTCGTCAGCATAACATTGCCCATCAATACGTACGATATAGTAATCTATCGCAGGAATTTTGTCAGATTTCAGTGAACACGCCTTGAAAGAGGGAATGTAATAAGTTAGCTTTTTCCAAACTGCTGGTAACTCTTACACCTTTTACGTTCTTGGGCGAATTAAGAGTTGACTAATATCCCTGAACTTCTCTGACGGATTAACAAATTCTTTATCCGAAAGCCCTCTATCAAATTTTCTCCTAAGCTTTTTATTTTGAATTCACCTAATGCTTTCCGAAATTCATCGTCCGCCTTTGATGTCGTCATGCCTTTCTATCATCCGCGTTGAGCTATCTTGGTTCTGTGTTATCTTTTCTTAATTTAATGAGAACGTACTTGCCAACTGCTGAGCGTGTGATCTCAAGTAAGTGATTCCACGCATTCTCAGTATCCCAATGAATACTGGCTTTCTTAAAAGTAGCAACTTGATTTACATTGACCATTACCGGGAATTACCTCATCCCTGCTGACGCTAGAATTTTTTTTACAGCAATAATGACTCAACCCCCGATTCTATGTTTCTTCATGGCTGTAAATGGAAATGATTTTGGGAAAATTTCAGGCTCTAAAATATCAGTGGATGACCAGCATTTTGAGGCAATAATTATACCTTCCCCTGTGGTTTGAATAAGGTGATGATATCCTGCAATTTATTTTTTTGAACAAAGGCAATTTACTACCAAATCTAATGGTTTTCCCATGACATATAGTTTTTTGGTTTTTTTTTAACGGGGATTGTCATCTCATTAAAATTGAATCCCTTTTCACATTTTAAAATTTTACTTCACCTATTACCTCTTCTTTTAGAGAGAATCTCCAGTCACCAAGGATAATCTTGAGGTTAGTTAAATCGATTGAAGAAAGCTCAGTACTTCGTAACTGAGTCGCCGCTGGTCGGGTAAATATTTTAAGTGGTCTAAAGCATATTCAAGCAATCACGTATTACCCTTAATACTCCCTGCAACAAACCCTGGCGGTGGTACTATGTAGGTCTAAATCTAGGTGTTATCCTTTTTCACAATTGCTTGGAACGACTACTTTTCAGTTCATCACCCCTGGACGTAATGGCTCCAACGGTTGAGCCTTGCCTGATACTTGTAAATTATTCGAACTCTTTTGTTGCAAGGCCATTGATTACCTTGTAGTAATGATTTCCTTTGCCGCCATCCGCCAAGAACCGCGACCGTTGGCGCATCTTCCCCTCAACTCTCAGAAATTATATTTCGAATCCAGCTCTCGCATTGGCTATGATACCCCTACTTCCCCGAATCACAACGGCAATCGCTACGCCTCCGCTTCCTTTACCTCATTCAAATCAGTCTGATTTTGTCCGCGCTTGAGAGATCATCATTTTTCACGGCAAGGACTGCAGTTATGACTGCGTGTGTTATGTGTAGTACCTGTTTTCTGTTTATCTCCCTTGACAGCGATGGCGGAATATCGTCGACGTTTTGCCATGACTCTTTCATCCCACTGTTTTGCTCCATTAAAATACCGAGGGGTTTATTTCAGGAGGGCGGGTAAGTAAATAATGTATACATTGTGGCATGTCTTTATGATATATTATTTATACATTTGTATATTGCAGCAGTCGATTATGTTATTAGCTCTAATGCAATCATAGTGTTCGAAATAAGTTTTCGTTTTTTTTAATATTTCAAATTTCTGCTTATAATTGGTACTGGCCTGTTGTTTTGTGCAATTTTGTTTCTTCATTCATGTTTTGTGCTTAGTTGTTATGCCTTGAATGCTGTTATACTTCGATGCATGACTCTAGGTCGTGTATTGTGAAATTATTAATTAGAGACAAGAGCCGACAATGAGTACGGGCGATACTCATAATCGCGAGTATATCTACACCATTACTCTAATAATACAAATCAAACAATGTTTCACCGTTCTTTAATCACGCAATGGAATTCACTCAACGTATCTAATCTTTGTCGTCGCTTAATTTAGTTGGAAGATGTCGAAATGATCGAACGTCGAGGATGACTGCGAAAATGGTGGCTATGGCGATGATTCCCGCCGCGGCCGAGGATAGGAAGGTATCCCTTACCCCAACCAACTGCTCCCGTTAGCCTCCACCCCTCCCCCACCTGTTGTACACTCCTACTTCGGTGACCGTCACCTCTCGTCTGCCATTGGTCCTCTCCCTCGCCCCCTCATTTTCCGGCGAAAGACTCTTCTTCGGATACCCACGCCGAAGGAGACCGCGATTGAAATCACGCCGCCTGCCCGGCCCCCTCCGAAAGGGTAACGTGGAAGCCCTTTTCCCTCCATTTCCTTTCTCTCTATCTTCCCCTCCTCCCATCCCCCATCTCTTTTGGCCTTCGCCCTTAGTACTGAGCTTCTACAAATCATAGGCCACTTGTACAGGGTAAAAATAAGATCATATGAATGCGAATGCGGAGTATTCTCCGGCGTTGAAATTCTTAGCTGTTCCACCGTCATGTGTTCTTCTCTAGTACATAACTTCTTTCCATGTCACCTCATCGAGAGATACTTCTGTGCAACTTGAATGGTGAATGATTTTTGGGTAAAATTTCGTCAAAATGGGAATACCGGGGACCGGTTGTAACCAGATTAATGGGGTGGGAGTATCTTTGCGGGTGTGATAATTCTATTGGGGGCGAATGCTTTTTTTATAAATCGTTCTTTGTCTTATTTTTTCTGTTTTCTCTTTGTCGGCTAAGGAGTAGTGGTTGGCGTAGTATTTAAATATTTTTTTTGAAATTCGTGTTTATTCTGCTTCGTTCGTTGCTAATACTGTCCAAGTAATTGGAAAAATCGGAAGCAGTTCGCTTATGAGGTCGCGTCCTCGGGGTAAATTGGGTGATTGAAAATTAAATTAGCTTATTTGTCGTCCCATATCCGCTGTGTTTGGTATTTCATCCAGCAGTGTAAATATGGTGGTGAAATAATGAACGAATATCAACTTTCGAAATCATATTTTGAGGCAATAAAATGAACAGCACTCGATTAATGGAATTAGAAGGGAAAAGATTGCAATGTGTTAGTTTTCCAATTCATGCCCTCATATCCAACAATATGCCACATTCAATGTTCACAGCAAGTAATTTATGTTAATATTTCCCGGACAGGCAAGGTGCCTTCGTGACGTCCGAAGTCGCATGGTGAACATATTTGGTAAGTACCTACGTATTTTTTTATTATTTAACTCTTTAGAATAGTATTTCATTGAACTTTCGTCTTTAAAATTGCTTCTTTTTATATTACCCCGCCGAATATATTATGCCAAAGAATAATGTTAGTTTTTAGCCACGGGGTAAGGTATATGTGGTTTATGTGTACTTTATTATGTGGGTATGTTTTGTTTAACATATTTCTGTGGCTACATCAACATCTACCGAATACCCCGCAAGCCGCCGCGAGGGTGTATGTGCGTAGGGTGTTAGGGCACCACCCGTAATTAAGAAACAAAAATAAAACCGCATGCAAAAACCTCCAAATTATACAAGTCGCAAACAAATATTTGCATGCATTCATGCTAAAACACTTAAAACCCACACACAAGTAACAACAAACTATACATCCACTGTTCTTCATTATCGTACTTTTTTAGGTACGATAATAAGGAACAGTGGATGTATACATTGTGTTCTTAATAATATATATATTGAACATGAACTTCGGCAAAGTTGAGCCTATAACAATTGAAAGCAAAAACTACCAACTAACTTAGTCATGCACCTATAGATACACCTAAAATCTTTGTAATGTGTAATTTTGGGCCGTCTTGTAAATTTAATGCTTGTAATATTTCTATAGTTTTTTGGTTTCTTGCTATTATGATTTCTGATTGTTCTGGGAAAGAATGAGTATTTGAATCTATCTGTATTGGAATCATTTTATCTTTGTGGTCTGATCTCCCCAAGTAGTGTGGGGCCATTATAATTCCTTTAGTGTCGTCGTTAAACAAGTTGGTTTTGAAATTTTCTAAGGCTTGTGTTTATGTCTACTGCAAATACTATCGCAATGCAAATTCTACAGTATGTGATAGGGGTAATATTCCAGGAATATCAGCCAGCGAATGATTAATCATTGTCCCCAAAACCCGTGACCTCATGGATACATTTTTGAAGTCGGCGAAAATAACAGAGATTGATGGGCTCAGATTGTCTTATTCGGCGACATTAAACTAGAAATGTGGAATGTCAATCATCAATACTGTTGATGATGTTAATGTAACGAGTCTTTCTTTGCCTTTCCACATGGCCAGTCCAAAATACGTAAATGATACCCATATCCACTATAATATAGGTTATTATTCATTCTTATGCAGTATTAATATATTCATTTAAAGACCTTTTGGACAGATATAGTGTGTATCTAGCGCGGTTAAGTGTTCTGATAAATGGCACGGTGATATTATCGTAGCAGTTGTAAATTGGTGCACTGAAAGTCCTCAGGCATGGCAAGTGAAGTCGAGCGAAAATTCCCCGAGCGGTTTTCAATGTGAACACTCTGAATTACCTCAATGTATAATTTTCATTATTATTTCGAGACGCCCGTGTCATGGAAGTTGCTCACCCACATGTATATCTTACATTCCGAATTACTGATAGGTCTAAGTTTGATGTGGCAACTAAGTACTTGTTTGGATAAAAAGAGGCGTTTCAGGGGTGACATGGTGGAATATCATGATTAATTAAAATTGGCAATTTTCCACAAAAAAAATTTTATTAATACGACCGGTTTCGATGTAACTACATCATTTTCTGCAGAAAGACAGAAGATTATGTAGTTTCATCGAAACCGGTAGTATAAATAAAAATTTTATTTTGTGCGAAATTGCCAATTTTAATTTAAACTTGTTTGGAGACTTAATTTTTTCACTTGAAGCTCCTTGTTTCCCACTTGGTTTCCCAGAGACTTCAATACTGCAGATTTGTCGCGATTTATTGACTTTTTTATTGCTCTCCACTTGCTAAAGTGGTAAATGATTACCATTTATAAAAGGATTTCTTCGAAGAATCTAAATAAATATTAAAAAATACCGAACGTCCAAGGGAAAATGTTCAGGTATTTCATTTTCTTCAGCAAGTGCATAATTTAAAAATAATTTTCCGTTTTGGTATAATTTTACCCCTTTCTCTCATAGCTTGCAATTAGATTCAATTTAACGCTCGGAAATAATCACCGAATTTGAAATTTTGGAAACCATGTACGCATCGGTTTAATCGAAGGCGCAGGTTCGTTAGTGAATTAGTCTCCTCAGGCAATTTTCCTTTTGAACACTAATTTTTGATCTACTGGTGTAATCCTCTTTAATCTATTTTTTGTAAAGGGTTACCATTATTATGAAAAGAAATAAGTTGGCGGTAACGTACTATGTATATTCCTGCATACAATTTCCCATGTATATTTACAAATATCATTGGATTTTTTATTATAAAAAAAACATATAAGAACTGCTTGGGAAGAGCTGAGCTAGTTCGAAAGTTAGAATATTCCAGACAGTTATCAATTTGTTGAGCAATAAATTATTTTATTTTATTGCCCTCCTTCATGTTGGTGTCTTGCTTGTAATGAGCACTCTAAAATTGATCTACCAGGGCCTTTTCGTTCGTTGTAGTGTTTGCGGGTTCTCATAACCCAGTGCAAGGTCGTAAAAACTTTCCGAGCAATAATTTGCACATTCGGTCCCCACCCTAAATCAACTGTTAAATAGACATGTAAGTATTGGCAACTGTCGCATGTCGGGATACTTTTTCACTTGATCTGCAATTTCTGTTGGTTAAATTTACCTTGTTGCTGAAAGTCTTAGATTTACATTTGCTACTATCCATCCCATTATTTATTACCCTGTCAGCCATTTTTTGTATCAATTTACATGACTTCGCAGTAGCTCTTACCCTCAATATGACTGTAGATATTGCAGTCATTTGCAAAAAGTTTAATTTGAGCATTAATGTTAGCCAAGACATAATTTATGCAGGTGAAAAACAGAGGGAGTCAGTGGTTGCTATCTTATGATACTCCAGACGCTCTTTACATTTAAATATACTCGTATTTCTCTTACCTTTAAACCTTTGTGTTCGCCCCGTCATACAAGTTTTGACCCACTAGATTACTCTTCCATCAGTGAAGAAGAAATATTTGGCCCTTATTGAGTTTGAGGGCGATCATGCGCAGTTTTGTCAAAAGCTTTTGACAGGTCGACTATGAATGCATCCACTTCTCTTCCTGCAGGTACATCAATAAAATCAGACATTTCATGGCAAGAACCTAAAGCGGCATTTTTCAGGGGTACCCTTTTCTGCACCAATCTTGGAGACAAAACAGCTAACTCTCGAATCGCGGAGTTAATTAGCAATTATATTTTCTAAAAGCTTGCTGACAACTGAAGTCACCCTTACCGGTCTATAATTTTCAGCTAGTAACTTTTATCCTTCTTTGAAAATTGGTGTTTAAAAGGGAAAAGAAGATTTGTTATTTCACGTAAGTTAGGTACCACATTAGGTATGCTTCAAGTGTATGGAATCATTGTGAAGTAGGCTTAATTTTGAAACTAGATCGAGTGCAACGTAGAGCAGCTAGGTTTGTGAACACTTGTTATGAACAAGGTAGTAGTGTCACGACACTATTCGAGGCATTAGGATGGAAACCACTAGTTGATCATAGACTATAAACATAAAGGTTATATTTACTGACTATATTTGAGGCAGTTTACGTATCTGATGTTGTTAAATAGATTTTATGGTAGATCATATCACCAACGCAAAATTAGGGAGATTTACTGTAGAACGCATAGATTTAAAATTTCGTTTTCCTCCAAGTGTTAGAGAGCAAAATAGAAATGACAGCAATCGCGTAGGAGATAAGTAGATTTGGTAGTAAATATATTTGTCAAACATGTTTCTTCCTGATTTTTATCCTTTTCATTTAATAGATCCGTATTTGCAACAGTTCTACAGCATGGTTTGAACGCTTATACGTATCCATTAATTGATTAGTGTTGCATAGTAGTAATTTCTCTCTTGTGATTGAAGTTTTTCGAGTGCATGATCAGACTTATATGCATGTTTCGGTAAGATGATTGGGATTGTGAATGTATGGCTGGTGATCTAACACCACCCGCCACGCTCCCTTGCGGTGGCTGGCAGGGAATTTTGTAGATGCACAGGAGCCCTTCATTGTCGCCCTGTGACTTACCTACTCACTTATTGACATTTTGCATCACTTGCTCATTTCACTGATCCCACAATTAGCAATCGAATTTAATTATTGTTCGTCTTTGCCTGCAATATGTTTTATTACATCCTACATTCTGGTTTCACCGAGTGTCACTATGATGGTCACGTGGTGATAACTTCTCATATGCGTGTGCCTGAAGGAATCGATCCATTTTTGGAATGAAGAAAGAGTGAGAATTATTCGTTTTTTCTTAAGAGTACAATGATAAATGTGAACTTTTGAGTCCTAAGTTTATGGAGGGCTAGAGAGGAAGTAGGTACCATATTATTACATGAGGCCCGATAGCTTATTAAAACCAAGTGAATTAAATATGGCGGATTTGATAAAAGATAGTGAAAGTTAAAGGAGATAGATAAGTTGTGACAAATTGATTGGATTCTACTATTATTCTTTATTTATTTATGTTCGCGCCCTGCAAGGCACCGCGAGGGTGTGAGGTACGAGGTGAATACACACTAGAATAATTTTTCACTGAGCAATTGCAAAAGATTTATGTGAACTGGTGGGATAGGCGACCAATTAAATGTTACAAATGTTATCTGTCGTTGGTTAGGCCTCATTTAGAGTATGCTGCAATTGTATAGGATACTCACGAAGTTGGATTAATCACCGAATTGGACCGCGTCCAGCGTAAAGGAGCTATATATGTAAAACGTTGTTATGATAAACTTAGTAGCGTATCCAAAATATTAGAGCAGCTAGATTGGGAATCACTCAAACGGAGCTAAGCTTTAATGATAGATTGAAGCTCTTGCATAAATTGGAATTCATGTCTCTTTTTCAGTGATGTTTAAAACGTATTAGATTTAAAATGTCATTTTTTCGACGAACGAAAAGGGATCACAATAACATTGTTCGACAGCGGTAGGGTCGTGTTCGGGTAAAATTATTCTGCGGTGTATTCACCCCCTACAACACACCCTAGTAGTGGCTGTCAGGGCATATAAATAAATATTATTTTTGCCAGCTTGTCCACGTATGTGTTTCACCCGGGGGAGATCGTGAGTAAGGCCTATGTATTTAATCCAGTCTACGCATTTCATTGCTAAGCGCGTGTCGTGAAGGAAGCGATTCCATGTGTCTTCAGTATTTAATTTTTTAAAATTATTCTTAAAATTTTCTCATAAACTCCTTGGCACCCACTTTTATCCATAAAAGTCGCATTTTTATAGAATTATTCTAATTTGTCTGTTGGGCAGTGATTGAGTATTTGTAGCAATGAATTCATTTGCCTCCTTTAGCTGAGATGCTCATACGTTCGCGTTTCCTCCTTATGACTATTCGTATTTATACTTACAATCAAGCTCTCGGTTTAGTTGTGATACCCCTACTTCCCTGAATCACAACGTCCATCGCTATCCCTCACCTTCTCTTACTGCATTCAAAATTCCCTCGCGCCTGCTTCCCCCAAACCAAGACCCCACGACATATTCCGGGAACCCGCAAACGGGTCGTGCCAAGTGCTCTTATTGTGGGAGTCCCTTGAAGGGGGAATGGAGTGCCCCATGGTTAGTGCCCCAAGGGTTACGAAAGGCGAATGAGGGGCGAGGGGGCTGTATTGTTTCATCCTCCTATTCATCCAGAATTCCCGGGATCTATCTCGCGTACACGATGCAGCCCATCCAGGTAAACCCCTATCTGTCCATTGCTGATAGGGCATTCCTTTCTTGTCTGTCCTGTCCCATGGAATATTTTGGGTTGCTATCCCCTTCCTGGAAGGGCTCACGGGTAGGATTCTTTGCTTAAAACTGCGAGCCACTAGTGAGGGATTGGGGTAATAATTTGACTGAATTAAAATAATTTCGAGACAACAAATACGGTAGCTCGATTCAGTACGTATTACTACAACCGTGTGATTATGCCAAGTGTCATTTTCCGCGGTTCGCATGCACGGATTCAGAAAGGAGAGTCCTAAGAGCGGGAGAAAGGAACAAACAAGTAGATGCGATTGTTGTGAATTTAAAATGGCGATAATGGCGTCCAATACACCAATGTAATATACAAGTTGCGTGGGTACAGAATACACGAAAAACTTGTAAAAAGGTAATAAGCCTGGTTCAGGAATTCCATAATAACAGCCAAGGAAATGCTGTAATAGATAGCATGGATAAGTAGTCGCTAGTCGACCAAAAACAGGTTGTACTCTGCCTTACTTCGATTCTTTTGTAGTGCCAGGAATGGGGATTAGAAATGCCACCCATTCGTAGAACTGTTATGTGGTAGAGTCAAAGTTGTTTCCTTCGAATATTCTATTAGTATTGAACCTTAGTAAATTACAAAAAGTGTAACCTTGCGGTATACTGGTGGTGTACATTTTTCCTTACCCACTGTTTTAAAACTACACACATGGGCTCCAATCAATAGAGGGGACGTTGAAGTTAATCTCCACCGTTCATAATCAGCCGGGCGTCCTGTAAAATCCGTGCACATAGATTGTTTTGATGTCTGTACTTTTAATTAACACGAAAGGTTTCCAAACCGTTATCTGGAAATACCTCAGCCCTGCTGATGCATTAATTCTAACCTTAATAAGACGTCGCCACCGATACTATTTACCCTGTCTTTTCTCTACGCAAAAACCTCATTTCACATCTACTGGCTAATAACACATTTTTATCATCACTCTTAAAGAGATATCCTTCCAGTGTATGCAAGAAATTCAGTTCTGTAGTTTAGCCTTCCCTCCGTGAATGGCTCCAACCTAGATACTCTAATTATTTTGATACGATACTCAGTTATAGCAATATTTGATGTAATAATATTTACATTGAAATTTAAATTATATATATAAATATTTAATATAACTAAAAATGTTTACATTTATATTTTGCATTTTTACTCTACTAGTAGAAAGGACGTCACGACGGACATACGATCAATTATACGTCAAAGTTAATGGCATTAGTCGGTGACTACGATCCGGGGTCGCGGAGCAAGAAGTATATTTTGTGAGTGAAATAGATGTCTTGGGAACGAGGGTGTCGTGAGATTCCCATGAGCAGATGATAAATCCTATCTATGAAATTCGTTGGAACATTGCCTCCCCACCGGTATGCTGCGGCACTGTCGTGTGCTGCGAAGGATCGGGAAATATGTAGTTGACATTTCAATCGAGATGCTCGGTTTATAGGTAGAGCCAGGCCGCCGAGTGATTCTCATGTCGGTTTATTGACCCTTCCTAGCCATGCACATATGGAGGCGACCTGCCACAGTCACCATTCCAGGATGGATGGGATGGAATTCTCTGAGTCCGTCTCTCCTTTCCCAAGTTACTCTTTCCCGTCTGGTTTCCCTGCCAAGCCTTCACACCCTTCCTCGCTGCGCGTAACCTTGTTACAGGAGTCTCTTCCCTCGTGCAGTTACCCTATCTACATGTTCTCAGAAACATCTCAGGATTATTTGGGCAGCCTCTCTTTGAGGATGTACTACGAATCTTTCGTTTCCCCAACGTCATTTTTTAGGGACGGTCACGCTTATGGCCGTATTTTTCTCTCAGAACTTAATGATTAAAGTTTTGCATCTGCGAACAATCATTTTAAAACAGTTGCTTCCCTTACATTGCAGTTGTTGCTTTTAGAGTATCAGTTCAGATTTTCGTGTATTTTTTTTGTCAGGAATTTACATAGAAGAAACTACCATTGCTAATGTTCAGCGCAACTCCTTTTCTAGGCTGTTCTAATCTTGGGAAATACTACTGCAATTGTATTTTTTTCTCACAAGACGCTTTTTCCTACCTCCGCCGATCCATCGAATTCGTTTTACATTTTCATAAAAAAGAGTCTTTTCAAACGATAAAATTGATACCGGTGAGTCGTTCTTTGTTTTAGTTAACCCCTTTTTGCATTTTATCGTTATCTATCTTCTATGAAAATAAAGGTTTCGAGATATTTTTTGGACAACCTACACTGACACCAGTTACAAAATGATTAATGTTTCATTTGAATAACTTAAACTTGGTTAAACGTTGGCTTTTTGCAAATTATATTAATTTCTTTAACAGTTTGCGTATGCCAGTATATTTTATGTCTACTTGCAATGTTGTCTCAAAATCAATTATAATGTCGTAGTTTTTAGTTTCATGTCATTGGTATCTTTCAAAAAAGGAAAGGTTGTGACCTGAGGTGACGTCCCCATCGTAATAGAGTCGTATCGTACAGTTAACCGAGATAAAAAAGGAATATGGTTTCTGTAAGGGTAAATCTATGGAGTAATAAGGTGTAGATCTTGCGAGACCGAACTAACACGTTTTGTTCTTGGTATTCTGGTCTTGAGTAAAAGTAATGTTCAGGTCGATGCTACATTATTATTATTAGGTAATCTACCGTTTAAGGTAGGTTTTTGAATGGACACAACTATCAAATAAACATTTTGTGACTCCCCACCTAGCAAACTAATCTATATCAGGTCCCTCTTCATCTCTGTGTACTTCTTTCCTCCCTTCATCCCGTCCAACATCCCTATCCTGTTCCTGCCCTTACCTTGCTTGCCCAACATTCTCCCCTCTATTACCCTCTACTAGATTTTAAAAAGTCATTCGACGTAGCTCCTCATTGGAACTCAACCTGTAATATTTCACTATTTGAAATAAGTAAATGTCCCCAATAGGGATCCGATTTTTAATAGAAGTTGTCATCTATTGGACGTGTTTTTGGATACGACAATATTAGTACAGATATTATCAGAAATCAAAATGTTGATTTTTAATTTTATTATTAATAGGAAAATACATTCGTCGAATTTAATTTTAATGTTTAGTGTAATTTAGTTAATGCATATCAAGCCATTTTCCTGACCATAAATTATAAGGAATGGTACTCAGTGCCGTTCATGGAAGCTTCAAATCTGGGATTTTCCAGAGCCTTAAGGTTAAGGGTAGGGTTAAGTTCCCATGTGGATGGAGGTGTTTCATACATTTTCTTTTCAACCGCCTTCCCTTCCCCCAACTTTTGCTATATTCTTCCGTAGTCGCGCTTTCTGTGCCCCCCCCCCCCCCGCGATCGGGAGGTTGCCACCACCAGAACAGAAGTTCCCATTAGAAGGGTTCTGCCTCTCTTCACCCTGGCCTCCCGCCGAAGGAGCCCTCGAGTTAAATGACGCCGCCTTCCCGCCCTTGCAAGTGAAAGGGGGCAAGCCTCCTTCCCCTCCGTCTTCTCTCGCCTCTTCCCCATTCCCTCATCCTCCCCCACCCGTTTCGTTTTCCGTCGTGGGGACAGCGCTTTCGCACTTCATTTGTCTCCAAGAAGGAAGCAACAGGCAGATCGTACCGCGAGTGGCCGGAGTTCGGGGGTTAGAGATTGTCCGTTCTCTAAGGAAGCAGTGGTGACCGTTGATCGTTTTACTTGGACGTCCACTCCATGATATTTCACGGGGACGTTTCTCGATTTGTGACACCTAGTCTAGCGATTCCCGTTTGGTTTAATTAATGCGTCTATTGCTGACTTTTTATCGCCCCTCACCGCGAGTTACTTTATACATCCCATCTATGTGTAATATATATTGCGGTTTAAATCAATTTGCGCTTTTATGCATGGATTGGGTTGCTCCGGAAGTACCGTGTTGAAAGAGGTGGATGCAGTATCATTAGGGGCAAAATTTTTGGCAGAGTTCGTATTTTTGTTTCTGATGAACTTTTTTTGGCGTTCTTTTGTTCCTGCTTAGTAAATGACGTTAAACAGTTCTTAGTTGGTCACACACTCAATATTTTTTCGTTGTGTTGAAATTCGTACCTCGTGTGCTGGAATATTGTGCTTTGAAGTGTTGGGAGCGGTTGGACATCGAGCGTCTCATCCGGGCGAAAGGGTAAGTGAATATTTTTAAAGTTGTTATTTTGCCTCGTGTGTGCGGATTGTTTATGTTGCCGAGATAAACAATGTTCAGGGACTATGAGGATCCGTAATTATTTCCAAGATTTTTTGACGATAGTTGCAAACCTCCCGACTAGCGGCTAAATTAAATTATATTATGTTCGTCCTCCCTTTGAATAATAATATATGTTATTATTTCTCGAACGGGTTCTGTGCCTCAACGGCGAGCCACAGTGGCCATGGATATGTGAGGTGAGTGCATTATTTTAACACTTTTTACAATGACCTATTTTGTGCTTTCGTCTTAAACGCCAGTTTTGTGCTCGCGTCTTCTTAGCCAGAACTTACCATTATTGATATTACAGGAAAGTGTGCTATTGTGTTCGTTTTTGATCGTCTTTGGTTTTGTTTGCTTACGAAAAATGTATCCTTTGATTGGTTGCCGGTTAACATTGAGTGTAATAGCGGATGCAATTGAGATATTTTCGTCATCGAATGCTCGCGTTTCATCGTCAATGCTGTCGACATTTTCGATAAATGTTGGATTCATTGCAATTACAGAATTAGATTTGTGTACGTTAAAGTGTTATCCAACCGAAGAAAAACCACGAGATAAATTTGATTAAAACAAGTCGATGGTTTTGGATTTTTCGTTTTCCATGTGAAGATTCATTCATGTCACCTCACGATAAATATTAATGATCTTTTACTGTTTCTATGACATCAATACTTGGCATTGGGATAATATGTATTGTGTAATATGTTAATCTCTTCGAGATGGGAGTAAGGTGGGAAATGTTGTTTACTACGTAGTAAGTTAGCTCTATTAATTATGAATATTACAAAGACATTCAGTGTACTCGGCTATCGTCATTACGTTCCTATAGTAAATTGTGTTAATTCTTCCTTTTTTTGTAGTGAGGTGTTTTTTGTGACGGTTTAATGAATTGTTTCCCTTTTCCCTGGCTGTCAATTAAACAAGCGTGTTTCATGAGATCACAGGTTGTGAAAAATCAATTTAAGAACAAATATAATTTGATATTGATTATCGTGCCCTTGAGAGATAATTATAATTTGAAATCATACATATAAATTGTTAGCAAAAACAGTTCGGTGTCTTTCACCTAGATGTTGTCGTTGTTTATTGTTTTATAAGCATGGATTAAGGGACTCTCATACGTCTTTATTATATCTCTTGTTACTCCATTGCCTTGTTACAATTTATCATTCGGCCAATTTTGCACCACTCGATATCACTTGGTTTCGTGGCGTTATGTCGTAATGTTCCCTATGTCTAATTGTCAAAAACATTGTCAAAAGCGAAAAATGGTAAATTCCTGAAAATGGTAAAAATGAGATTCGTGAAAGATATTTAAAAAAATATAATTCACGAATCAAATCGAATGTCCAGGGTTAATGGAACCCTGGACATTGAAATGGAATGGTTGAATGGATGTTACGATGAATGTGTGCACTGCTGTGGATTGGGGTTTGCATGTGTGTGTTGGTTTTGAATTCGGTATTTCTTTTTTCCTTTTTTGGGTGGTGACCTAACACCCCCCGCCACACGCCCTTGCGGCGGCTTGCGGAGTATTATGTAGATGTAGAATGGAATAGATTATTGAGCACTGCGATGTCCGAATGTGGCCTTTTCTAAATAATCTCTCCTTGATACACAATTAAAACCGATCTATTTCCGGCAGCTACTCTCTAAAGTCAGACACGCTTATTTTACTCACCGAAGCTTGCATTTTTTCCCTCTTTTCTTTAATTTCCCAATACCAATTTTTATTAGGTTTTCTTCCATTTCTCGGTCGTAATTAATCCAGGGATAGGAAGTCCTCCAAGATATAAAATTGCTGCCCTCTTTGAGAATCGAGGGGCACATTTACATTCGCTAGTCAGCAGCACTGATAATTTTACATTCTTTTACTCTCATGCCATAAATTGATTTCAGCGGTGTTGGCATGTGATGTGGTACGGCCTTCTCAATAAATACGTCTTTCTTCTGGCAACCAAAATACGTCAAGTCAATGTTACAAATTCCTATATTGTTTCTAAAACATTTCGTCGTAGGAATTTGTCAAAATTACTTTAGCGACTGAATCTCCTGGTAAGGTGTTACCCTCATATTCAGTGTATTGCGCGCTCTGATTGTTAGTGATGTTTTATTAAGAAAGGCATAGGAGCTTCTGTTCGATCTTGATAAGCCTTAAAAAAATGCATTAATTTTTCAACTCTTAAGATAGTACCACATGAACAGCTGTGTTTTAAAAATTAATGGAGTAGTTATTTGATGAATTGCAATTCGAATCCATGTAAAATTGCTCAAATGAAACCCTTATGTCGGACTAAAGTTGTATTTTGCTGTTTTCCACAGTGGGTATTATGGATGGCAGAATGGCGTTTAGAATAAGGGCTGGTGCCGCCAATTTGATTGAAATTCACGAAAAGAAGTGCTATGGAAACTTCATGGGTTATTCTTAATTCCTTGTTACATAATAATGAAGTCATCGAGCTGAAAGAAAGGCAAATTATGCGGAAAAATTAATAACGATAACAGATTGGATTTTCAGTGGAACGTGTGCTCTGATTGTTAGTAATGTATTATTAAGAAAGGCGTAGGATCTTTTGTTCGATCTGGACAAGATTTTAAAAAATGCAGTAATATTTCAACTCTGTGGGTCGCAGTGGTCCAGTGGGTAGAGCGTTGGACTACTGACCGGAGTCCCGGGTTCGGTTCCCGGGCAAGGCACTCACCCAAGCTAGTTGATTTTTCGGGTACCAGTTCTTCCTGGGAAACCATAACCGGCACAGGGAAAGGATCTGGCCCCCCTACCCTGATGTGTGAATATTCACACGCCGTCGGGCTTGGTACATGGGTGAGCTCTACCATCACCTACTAAACCGACCTTCGGGTTGATTACTGTGTTTATGGTTTTATTTCAACTCTAAGATGGTACCACTTGAACAGCTATTTGTAAAAAAAATAGAGTAGTTATTTGATGAAGTGCAATTCGAATTCATGTAAAACTTTGCCAATTATTTCCTTTCTTGATCATTAAAGTATTTTGCTGCTTTCCATAGTGGATAATGACTGGCATTGGAAACATGCATATAAGAATGGAGTATGGTATTAGGATGTTTGTGCCACGAATTTGATTAGCTTTCTTGATTCGAAGTAATGCTGTGGACTCTTCATAGGTTTTTCTTAATTCCTTGTAAATTTAAAAAATGAAGAACAACTGAAAGTGAGGCGAATCTAGAGGAGAACATAAAAAAAATGCCCATATAGGATTTTTTTCATGCATTTATTGAATGTCGGGTAAATTTTCCTGGATTTGGTATTTGTTGTTGCCTAATGAAAATACTTGAAACGTTTTTTGTAATTGCAGCATTTAGCCATTTCGGTGATAACTCGCATATATTGTTGGTGGAACAAAAGCTCTGGCGAGCTGAAATATCTTCGGCAATATTTTATACAATATTTCTACTTGCTGTACGCGTTTATTAGGCAGCTAAATTGGTTTTTGTTGTTCTGTATATTCCATTGGCAATATTACTGTGTTTAAATTTTATTTTTCAATCTCTCCATCCATCATGTAAATATTAATAAATATTTTGCGGTGAAACGTGAGGATCTATACATGACAAATTAAAATTGGCAATTTTTCCACAAAATATAATTTTGATACTACCGGTTTCGATGTAGCTACATCTCCAGGCCGCCATCATTCATCTTCAGGTAAGACCTGAAGGTAATGTAGTTACATCGAAACCTGTCGTATTAAAATTTTATGTTGTGGAAAAATTGCCAATTTTAATTATTCATGATATTCCGCCATATCATGCCTGAAACGGCGCAATTACCTACGCATGTTCCTGAAATATGTTAGCTGTTATTTAATGGGGCGCGGAGTTATTATTTTTCAGCAAACGTTGTATACTACTCTATTCCATTATATGAAATTTGAATATTGGTTATCGGTTAGCGGGAACGATTTGCATCGCAGACATCCGGTGAGCCACAAGTGAAGACGCTGTGAAAGAAATACTTAAAAACTAGGCCTTTTCCAAACATCAGGTTACTTAATTGGGTTTATCGTTTTTTAGTTAATTAGGTGTTGAGTTATTTCCCTGAACCTCTCAGATTTACGACCAAAATGCTTTCTCATTCAAATGTCCTGCTAATATTTTCCTTAATGCTTTTTATATTCGCTTAGTGCTTTCGAAATCCGTTTTTGGCATTCCTAATATTTTTCATCTTGGTGTTAAGTAAAATGATTTTCTAACATCATCTTATTACCATTTTCGTTCCGTGTTTTACCATATATAGACCCTCTGTATCAACCTGTTTACTGCAGACCGCGTAATGTCAAGGAAATTACTTCACGTATTGCCACATTAATTAAGTCGCGTATCCTTATTGATTAATTAATTCACGTAACCTTAGTATTTTAGTGTTCACTTAGAACTTTAACTTTTGCAATTTGACTCTGTAACACCCATTTTAAGCCGTTGCGGATATTTTAGCCTTCTTAAAAAGAACATTTTTCTTGTATGCCTCTTATTTCTGATCTCATGTAGGGAAACCTAAGCATTTCATTACTCTGTGGTCCCTAATCCTGTTAATAGTTTATACTCTTTCCAGTATGTTCGTTGCTAACATATAAATCATTTTATCGCCTTTAGTTGGTGAAGTGATACTTGCTGCACGGACTGCAACGTATTCCAGGAATGAATGACACGATATATCGGTAATGTCGGATTGAACGTTGGCCGGTCCAAATTCGCGCATTGAGTGGAATGTGGTGGTATTCCCTGTATAATCCGACCATTCGATGGAAGATGTCTACGTGTATGGATAAAACTACGAATATTGGGAGAAGACTGCGATGATGGTTTGTCGCCGATATTACAGAAAGATCAATTAAGAAGATGGCCTTTGTGTATTGTTATGTTGTATAGATACTGTATTAGCTCATAAATGAGTGATCGAAGCGAATAATGTTGCGAAAAAGAGTGGGGTGATTTGAAATTGCAGAATTAATCATACTTACCTGGCGTAGGGGCTACCGTGATCTCCAAGGCGGTTCCCCCAGGACGAGGCTTACCCATTGCACTCCGGGTAGGCTGACCCCTGCGATTGCCCCAAATGTGGGTAACTCGGGCGCGTAATTTTTGGTAGTAGGGACTGCGTTCGCGCCGTCCCTTAATAATTCTTCCAATGGTATTGTCTGTAGTAGATTCTCTTCATTGCAACTATTTGTAAATCCGTTGATGACATGGAAAGAATTTCAAGCAATATAGAAGAGCAGAACGTGACGACAAGGCATTAATGCAAGGAACTCTCTTATATCAGTATGACGGACTTGCCAGATTTATCTTCCTAATAGAGTGCCTATTCATGTAGCCGAAACAACGTTAACGAAGCCTCATTATCTAAGAGTCCAAGGGCAACCATAGATATATAGATAATTCGATGGTACAGCAGAAAAGACATTCGAAAGCGAGAGAGCGGGGCGTATAAGCCTTGATCCGCGAATGAAGCCTGCTGACTGTGACGAGCCAGTACTCTCTCAAACCGCGCTGAACTCCTCCACTGGTATTCGATTCATTTCTGCAACAATTTCTTTGGAAGTTTGAAAATAACTCCGTTAATGAATTTTTCGTGAGTTAATTTCTCCGAAGCACAATGGGAGCACCTCATGTAAATATGGAATGCCAAATGAGTTTCTCTCGTATTCGGCAGTATATTGAATCTCTCAGGGCATTACGGCAAACACAAGTTCAATAGGATGGCCAGTGCAGTGATGCAATATCTCGTAAATGCTCTCCTAGAAGAAAAGTTCATTAATTTCCTTAATCGCGACGTTATGTTACCATGTACATGGCAACATAAGCCTCCGCCAGAGTGGCATGGGAAAGTATTGATCGGTTGGGGAGTCATTTACCCAGGACTTCTCGCTTCGCTCTCGTGTGGCGCGGAAGTTATATTTTCAAACGGATAGGATGATTGTTAGTTCGAATAACGGGTCTAATAACCCTGCACTGGCGTATTTTTTAAAGGTTAACTTACGTATAATCTTTGAGCAAACTGAAACACTGCAATTTGTAAATATACAACCCTTTCAAAAAACTAGAAATTAAAACATTGATCTCGCATTGAATAAGTTGTTATGTAAATGAAAATATTTGGATTAAATTATGGATTTAATTTATGTCCCTAATTTGGAAAAATTATGGATTAAAAAATTATAATTATGACTTGCTATCGTGATAATATTAGAAATGCCACAACAAAATGATAATCGAAAAGATTATATTTTTATGAAAATAAATATTAGATTAATGAAATTGTAAGAGAAAAGTGGCAGTTAAGAAAATAGCGGCCCTAGAAAATAGGGGCCAGTTTCTTTCCCTGTGCCGTTTATGGTGTCCCAGGAAGATCTGGTACCTGAAAAATCGGAGATCTTGGTGCATAGCAGCAGCTGCCCAGAATCCGGGAATTGAACCCGGGCCTTCCGGTCTGTAGTCTACCCCCTGGATGAACGCTCTACCCCCGCTACTGTTGTACAAGTACTTTAATTTACTATTATGGAATTTTTATATTTAATTATCATGTAAATATTTCATTTACTGGTGAGTGTGGCAATATTTGCGTATTCATCGAAGGCATTGCAAGACATGTTTCGGAGGATGGTAAAATTTCCAACATGGAACGTAGTAAAATGTAAAAAAACTCCCGTGTGTTCAGGAATATCCACAGGACAAAATGGAAGAAATGTGGAATAGAATATCTTATGTATGGCACGTATGTACAGAGGTTCTCTCCGGTAAAAAAGGATACATGTAATAGAGCCAATCGTGTTTTTTTGGTAACTGAATTATACGTTTGTAACAAATTGGTTTTCTTTTTTCCCCGGGTTAGTATGCGCACGTATCAGTTGCTGCCAAATTTGAGTTCTTGTACTTATTTTTTTACTTTGGTGCTATCAAATATCTTTGTCGTGGGCTTGTATATGCATACCATGCTTTTTCGTTAGGACACCGTCAAGACTTGGTTCAGTCTTTGTCGTCGAGGTCGTGTCGATGGGTTTTCTCCAAGCCCAAAATCTCTCCCTCTGATCATTCCAGGTAGGTCGGGTGCCCCCGTACTTACCTTTTGAATCCTTAGGGGGAAGGCGCGTGTCTCCCCCCCCTCGTAGGACTCCCTCCTTAAACTCGACCGCCAACACCTTCGGCAGGATCCCGAGTCCACAGACGGGTCATAATCCTCTAGCTCACTTGTCCGATGGGGAGAGGGTTGGCTGTATGGGGGGAAGGTTCCAGTGGCCCACCCTAGCGAAGAAGAGGGGATGATGCGTGGCGTGCGACGTGGTTTGTCATTCATCGCCTTACTGGTTTACTCGAGTGCCTTGTCGCGAGCCCGAGCGGCATGGTCGGGTACAACCACCCCAAGGGGATTCTGTTCTTAAGATAAGGTTCGTGTTTTCTGGCTCTCCTGGCAAGTGACACGTAGTATTCGTTAATCTTATCTGCATCACACGCCGCATGATCCAAGAGGTCTTGATGGAATACGGATGAACTGACGATTGAAGCAATGGGAATGTTTTATGGCAACAAATGAAGCCAGTTAAAATAGTAAGCACTTGAATTTGCCGTCTGCTTCAGCAACGGTGACAAATTTTTACAGTTGGTCGTTTGATTTCTTTATTTCTGACGCTAGACCAGGATTACATTGGGGTTTCCTCAAGCTATTGCCATAGCTTTTAGTTTTTAGATACACGGGGCTGTTCGCACTTTTAGTACCACGACATTATTTTAGTTTCTGTGTAGATGTATGAATAAATTACGCTATAACTCTTCTTTAAAATGTGGCTGCAATTGCAATAAAATGTTCTGTTTTCTCTATCGACAGGTTGGGTTTTTTATGAAATGTATAATTATTTTTGTGAATATTCTCCGAGTCCTTAAAAATTTTTCTGGTTGAATTTTCTTAACGCTCTTCTGTTCGCTTCGAGAATTTAGGTTTAATCTATACAGGAATATTGTTTAGTTCCATGATGCCGGTCATTGTTTCAGAGTTTGTGGTAATCTCTGGCGTAGGCTTCGTCGTTATGATGCGTGGCTTGTACTGAAGGTCCTTAGGATAATATAGAAACACATTTTGGGTAGATTTGTTTTATTTTTCAACATAATCTGCGTTTAACTCTCTATAATTTTCTAAGCGGTTCTCCCACTGTTTTTAAATCTGTGCATGACGTAGGATTTTGTAAAATCTTCAAATCTGTCTTGGCGATGACCTCTTCCGACGTGAATCGTTTTCTACAATTTGGAAATAAGGTCAGTGTCGGGCAAATCCGGTCAATACGGCAGATGATGTAATAATTCGAATTTTATTTCCTTAAATTTCTCCATAGAAAGTGCACTTGCATATACCCGTGCATTGAATTGATGCAAGATATTTTTCTTTGCCAAATGAGTGCATTTTTCTTGATTTTTTTCGGTCCACCAGTGTAATAATGACGCCCAATGATCTTAATATATTGTTTGTTTTTGTTGCAAGTAATCGACGAAGGTGATTCCGTGTATATCCCAAAACACCGTGTTCAATTATTATGTACTGACGCAAGTATCATCAGGAATGCAACAGAAAAGCGCCAAAGCAGCCTCCTAAACGACCACATGATTTTGTCTGATTTTGACCACTGGGAGCAAATGCGGCTCCTATCTGGTGTATTTTATTCACCCTTGATATCTTGAGCCCTTTTTTTTAATGTACCTGGTGCTTTTTTTCAAATCTTTCGCGAACTATTCGTCGATAACTGTAAACCATACACACCATGTTTCGTTTGTGGACTGTATAAATTTGTGACTCTTGCGTACGGTTTTTGTCCCAATTTCGGGACTCTCTTACACCCCCCGCCACACGACCTTGCGGCGGCTCAAGTAGGTGTAGATGTAGTAGCGATAATAACCCATGTGAGTGAGGAAGTAGTGTGGATTTCCCCGTATGAATTATTCATTCGATATCGAAGAGAAAAATGTCGATTCCGTAAAATGGAAATGCTTACGTGTTGTTGTGACATGTTGCAAAAACATCGGTCAGGATTTAGCAATCGAAATAAGTAATGGTGCCAAAGCGAATTCGGTCGTTTTGCATATACTTTAAAATGCTATCCGGTAGGGGAACCGTTATCAGAAAAGTGTTGATCCCAGGATGAGGCTTGTACATTGCACTTCTGGCTTGCTGAAACCTTCGGTTGCTTTGTTGTGGGCAATTGGAGCACAATTTTAGGTAGTGGGGATTGCGTTCACACCGTCCCTATATATTCTGTGGGTGCTAGGTCACCAGCACCCATGCATGCACAATCGCCATCATGTTACTTCTACGCAAATATTAGTTTGACCATTCATTCGATAAATTTTATCACACGAAAACAGATATTTTCCATGCAACAGTATTCAATAACCGGATACGTATATGCAAATCATGCTGTAGAACTGTTAAAAAGATGGGTCTCTTGAATAAAAAGAATAGCGTACAGGATATCGACAAATGTATTCACTACCAATTCTTATATTATCCGACGCAATTCGCTGTCACATTTATTTTTATCTGTAATGGTACGAGGAAAAACGGAAGCTATCCGTATATTTATAAATTTCCCGGACTGTACGTATGTGATCAGTTCTACCAGAAGTATAGGCCGGTAATATTAATTAATATCCTCTGATAAGTGACCTTCCTCAAATTTACGCAATAAATTGCAGTAAATTTATACTGTAATAAAACCTACTGTTAATTAGTAGCTCCCATCCTAATTCTTTCAGTAGCGTTGTGTCACTAATACCTTGTTTGTTACAACTTTTCACAAACCTAACAGCTCTACGTTTTTCTCGATCTTGTTCCGTATATAAGCCTACTTCATGAGGATTCCATACACTTGGAGCATATTCAAGGCGGTACCTAACTTAGTGAAATAACAAAAGCTTCTTGACCCTTTCAAACACCAATTTTTAAGGGAGAATACTATAAGTCACTGTTTAAAATCAATCGTAATTCTTCCAATGTGACCATGCTACCTTTTCAAACATGTACGACACACTCATGGTGTGGCCTAATCATGTGTGAAATAACGAAGCTCCTTTGACCCTTTAATTTCAATTTCCAATTATTACTTGTATGTTAGCGAACTTTTTATTCCATATTCAACCAATTTCACGAATGTTTTCCTCAAGGCTAGTTGTTAGTTTTCGTTACACCTTTACACCGAAGTATTTTACCGATTCGACGTGTGTTATATTGGTTCCCTGTATAGTGTGTTTTAGGGTGAAAGGCTTTCCTCCAAAAATTTATGGAAACATTTAATCAAATTTAATTTTACCTCCCATGTCTCGCACCACATTTGGATTGCGTTTAGTTCCTTAGGTAATGAGAACTCTTATCTCCATGTCTGGATATTTCCCTGCATATATAACGGATTTCCAAGTAGTGGTTCACTTGTATTAAGTAGCACTTTTCTCTCCAGTATGATCTCGAATCGACATATTTTGTGCTTGGTAGTGCAAGTCGAGTGAAGTGTGGCTGCTGTTATTGTTCAAATGCCATGAAACTCGCCCCCGGTTATCGTGAGCAGTTCTATCGTTATCATGAATGCTGAGATGTTTTAATTGAAGACCGTAAACTTTTTCAAATGCATTACAGTGAAGGTTTGCTTAGCCACGTACTCTATGGAATTTCGACCGCAGTGGTAAAGTAACATGTAAATGTTTCCCTCTAGGTTTCAATTCGGGCAGTGGGTGCAAGTACTGTGCGATAAAAATATATACGAGGCGTGTTCATAAAGTAAGACCCGCTTGGTCACAGGAAAAAATATACTCATATGAAACACATTTTATTGGCACTTTTAGTTAGCTACAAACCTACTTCACTTATCTACATAATCGCCGTTCACTTCTAAGCATTTTTCGTACCGCTGCACCAGCTTCTTTAACCCCTCTGCATAGAAACTCGCCGCCTGAGGGTTGAACCAATCGACAACGCCATTCATGAGTTCCTCTTCGGTTTCGAAACGTTGTCCACCGAACCACTGTTTCAAGTGCAAGAAGAGGAAGTAGTCGCTGGGTGTAAGGTCAGGGCTGTACGGTGGGTGATTTAATGAATTCCCAACGACCCAAAAACTCTCGTCCACTGGACATTCCTTGCTCTTTGTGGTGGTCGGTGAGCATTTTCGGTACCCATTTGCACGCAATGTGTGGTATCCGAGGTTTTCCGTAACAATATTGTAGACAGTAGTGCGTCCAAGTTGAGGAAATTGTTCAACCAGGCCATTAATTGTTAATCGACGATCACATCGCAGTTTTTGTTCCACTTGCGAAACAATTTCATCGGTCAGAATACTGGGCCTACCACTTCGCTCTTTGTCATGGACATTTGTTCGTCCATTTTTAAAATCACAGCACCATTGTCTTACCTTTCCTTCCCTCATAACTGTAGGTTTATAAACTAGGCATAATTCCCGATGAATTTCAGCAGCCGACAATCCTTTTGCATTCAAGAATCGTATGACAGAACGCACTTCACAGCTGGTGGGATCAACGATTGTCGCGGACATTGTTGTTTGCATGCACGGACAAGCAAACGACTTCTGAAACAAAACAAATGCTGCTATAGCTTCTCAATGAATCAGTAGATGGCGCTGCAGGAGCAAAACTGTGTTCTGAAGCGCCAATATTTAAATATTAGCAAACGGTACTTACTTTAAGAATACTCCTCGTAATTATTTTATTGTTAAAGTAGGCTTTGGTAGGTTAAAGTAGGTTTTGGATGGACATAACTACCAAATACATATTTTGTGACTCACAAAAAAAACACGATCCAGCAACCTACTCTACATCAGATCCCTCCTCATTTCTGTGCACCAGATCCCTCCTTATTTCTGTGCACCTCCATCCTCCCTTAATCCCGTCCGACATCCCTATCCCATTCCTGACATTTCCTCGTTTGCGGAACATTTTTACCTTCTCCATTCTTATCCACGCCTTCGAAAAATATAATGTAAACCAAATATTCATCTACATTGAACCCTTTACATCCACCGCCAAGGTGTTCCGCATTGGCAGGCATGCTTGCTCTTAATGGTAAATAATTGATAGTTACAATCGTGCTTAAGACACAGCACAGCAAATAAGTTGGGTTAAGTGAAGCACAAATTTTTCTCAAAACCTGCTTGTGTAGTGTGAAACGGATGATAATAAGTGTTTGGCATAAGTGGTAAGCATGTCTTTTAATGCAACAATTTTAGAGTGTAAAAATCATTCGGCTTGACCGGGCGAATGTTTTATACAGTATGCAATTGTTGCATTGAAATGCATATTAGCGGATGACTCCGTTAAAAGTTACTCTAATCTCTCGCAGTTTCTTGGAATAGTTCAAATGTAATCATGCATCGATCCAGGCAACAGAAATTGGGTAGTTAATATTTTAAATTATTTGATTGGTGATTGCCTAAAATTAACATTAGTACAATAACGTTAACAGTATGCTCGAAACAACGTTCGATATGTTTATACGTTATTGTTAATTAAACATTTTAAAAACACTCGCAGATCAATTTTATTGAAACGATTGGGCGTCAAATGAAATCAGATCAGGATTCACATGTGCATTTCGAAGTAGTTTTTCTGAAAAAAAATTAAAATATGTATTTATGAAGGCATTTCCCTGTGAGTCGCCCCATTGACTGCAACCTCAAATATGAGTGACCGATGTAAGAGAGATCAATTTCAATTTAATTTTTGAAATGTAACAATGTTTTAAGTGTCCATAATAAAATGTGGCCTACAATCTCCAACAACCTTTACAGAACTGTTGACATTCAATAAATCCAACAATCCAGTTCCACACATGTATCGAGGTTAATAGTAATTGAGTGATGTTTACTGGCAATCTAAGTGGATGTGATCAGTAAAATGGCGACGGGTACTCGAGTGACACATTTTTCTTTTATTTTTTACTTATTCCAGCAACCTCTGTAGATGTTATTAAGCATATATATTATGTGAAATTCCTTTCCAATTTGTGTTATATGGTGTAATATTATCGGGATACTCTACTGCTGCGACAACGGCCACATCCATGTAAAAAATAGTCTTAGAATGCAGGTATCCATCAGCACTCCTGTAAAAATAACATGTAGCCAAGATTTGCACTGAATCAAAGATAGGCCCCTATTGATAAAAAAGGCCAATTATAGACGAAGAATAAAATAATTCATTTTTGAAAGTTGTTTAAAGCTTAATTTGAGAAGCTGTTGTCACTGTATTACTACTACAGTGTTGGTGAATTGATGGAAATGTAATTAATTGTTTAAGGATAGATGTATGCTATCGAAGGGTGTATTTGTTGGGTTTCAGTGCATACGAGGTCTGTTCAAAAAGTATCGCGAATTTTGAATTTCCGCGGGTTACGTTTATTTGATTTTCGATTCCTTTGTGGCGTTAGGTTGGAAAATGAAAATTCGCGATACATTTTGAACATACCTCGTATGCAATCATTTGGGATTGACTGCTACAGCAATGGAAGCGTTTTCATCTATATCTACTCAATACCCCGCAAACTGCCGCAAGGGGCGTGTGGCGGGGGGGTGTTAGGGCACCACCCGTAATTCACAAAGAAAAAAACCGCATGCAGAAGCCACATTTGTAGTCCACAAACCATGCATGGTAAAAATTCATGCAAGAACACTTTCATATACTATCTTACGTTTGTGTCTAGTTGTAAATATATTTTATGGGGATATTTTTTGGTAAGGCAGGAGGTACATTGAACTGACTACTGTTGAATGACTTTATTAGGGCAAGGCACCATTTTTAAGTGCGCCATGCATTGTTTTACCCCAATCAATATCACCCAAGAATAGTTTAAGCGGATTAGAGGTATTAAACCTTTCGAGCGAGAAGATAGTAGTTTTTGTGAAAGGACAACATCAATGATGACAGAGAGACTAGAATAAAACATATAAATGAACAACAAAAATGAACAATATAATGCTGGTGCAGTTAGTGTCGTGTAAGTGTATGCATAGGCTATATGCGTAAATGACGCGAAGGGAAACGTGAACTCGTTTTCATCATCAACATTAATCAATATTAATCCGTTCGGTTTCTTCAACGGCATTATTTTTCACAAATGTAATATGCATTGAAGAATTGTCTTAGATCAAGGGGACTTGTTTCAAATTATACATATAGTATAGTGATCCCGTCAACAATTAGAATGAGTGATGACGACATGGAAAAGGATTTAACGTCGGCCTCTAAATCGGGAAAATAATACGGCCGTTAAGTCTGTCATGTGTTCTTTTTTTGGATTTCGAACTAAAAGGACTAATGGCTTATTGTTGTGTTCTGGACAAGGATTAAAATGTTTTGATGAGGAATATCATATAGTTTATTTAGCCTTGAAGATGCAATTTCAGCCCCAAATAGTGGGCTGCTTTTTTATTTAGGCCCACGCTACTTGGGATTTTTTTAAAATCAAAGCATTGGAATATTAGTTTCGCCATTACTGATCCCTTTTCCGTGAAAGATTTATTTGAAGCCTTGTCTTCATTCAATAATCTCATAGTTGTTACTTAGTCATGTCCGCCAAAGGCACTGCATTTAGCTTGGTGTCAATTATCCCCTAACTTAGTATTTTTCTGCGGCATTAATGTTTGCAAATACTAGAGTTATAGTGAAGCATAATGTATTATGCATAACTCACGCCGACCAGTTTTAACGACCCATCAATGCAGAATTTGAATGCATGATTTCGGTGCAAAACTCAGTTGTATTACTTACTCTTGTTTGGTATCCCGTAATTTATTTTCTACTTTGTTAATCATTTTCACAAATTCAAAATAGAATGGACTTCAGGTATTGCGTTTCAACTTATACGTATAGTGATCCCGTTAATGATTAGAATGAGTGATGACGATAAGGAAAAGGATTAAACGTCGGCCGGCCGAGATTCGCGCATTGATTGGATGTGGTAATATTCCCTTTATAAGCCGACCATTCGATGTCAGATGTCTACGTGTATGGATAAAACTACGAATATTGGGAGAAGACTGCGATGATGGTTTGTCGCCGATTTTTGAGAAAGATCAATTAAGATGACGGCCTTTGTGTATTGTTATGTTGTGTAGATACTGTATTAGCTCATAAATTAGTGATCGAAGCGAATAATGTTGCGAAAAAGAGTGGGGTGATTTGAAATTGCAATATTAATCATACTTACCTGGCGTAGGGGCTACCGTGATCTCCAAGGCGGTTCCCCCAGGACGAGGCTTACCCATTGCACTCCGGGTAGGCTGACCCCTGCGATTGCCCCAAATGTGGGTAACTCGGGCGCGTAATTTTTGGTAGTAGGGACTGCGTTCGCGCCGTCCCTTAATAATTCTTCCAATGGTATTTCATACATTTGCATTTGCGGTTTTAGGGCGGCGGTTGAACAGCGACGTAAGAATGCGGTAATGGCTCTAAGGGGTATATATCTACGGTACGATATTTCCCGCTGGAGGTGCGTTGTTAGTATAGTATGTTGATGCCGGTTTTGACAGGCCAAGAATGTTGCAAGCAGGTGAACGTGTTCATCATTGTTGTGAAATTGGAAATATAGCAAAGAGTATTCCTGATCGTCAATTTCTGATAGCAAATGTTGAAGAAGGTTGAGGATGTTGATGGACAATATTAGTTCTTTCTTAGGCTAATATCCTCTTCAATCTTTCCAATGCCGGAACAACGCAGTGGTTTTCTGAGTTGTGGAAAACCGTGGCCGAACATTGATCCAAGTGGTGGTAGTGATGTAATTCCCCGATGGCGTCTCTAGTGCACGGAATGGCAGATTCTGGCGGAAGTGGTGTTCGAATTCCCCGGTGGCGCTCTAGTGCAAGGAGTGTCTGCTGTTGGTCGCCGTGTATAACCAAGGTCGGACGACGTGCATGCTAACATCCCGCTAGCGGCGTTAGTACTATTCCACCGTTTTATTGGAATCCGCCAATTTAGAAAGTATAGAAAGGGACCATCTTGAAATGTTTTTAATAAGTTTAATTTTTAATGTAAACACCGCTGTGCAAGAGAATCCCAACCTAAATTTTTTAGCAAAGTAGTTACGCTGCTGCATTGGTCATAACAATGTTTGACAAATGTAGCCCCCCATCCCCGGGATTTGATCTCATTACGAAATCAAATTTTTATTTTGAGGATCCAACGGTCCCCCCGTCCGTTAATTTTTTTCCATTCACATCGATGAATCAAATAATATTTTACCCCTGCATAATTACTTAAGGGCCCGGGAAAAACATGAAGGAATGACCGGCTAATTCCTAGTATGCGTGAGGAAGAAACTTTGACAAATACTTCGTTGGATATGTATTACTTCTATTCAAAAAAGGGAACTGATATTAGCATCGGAGGACTGTGGGGACAGTTGGTTGACAAAGGATTACTTGATGTCACTAAAAAGGAATGAAAATGAGGGCATGTGATTACTGTGGAATAGCAGTTAGGGTTTAGGACGGGTAGGAAGTCGAGTGAAGTCATCAGTAACGAGGCCACAGTTGAATGGAAAGAATAGAGTTTAACGTTAGTGACTGTAGTTCATAAGATAGCAGAATTTTATTAGATATGCAGAGTCAGGATGGGCAGTGTTGGACTAGATCTTTAGGTTAAGGATATGTATAATCTCGGGTGCTATTCCGTTGATTCCAGGTGACATATCAAAATAGTTAGATATGTGGTTAAGCTTTACTCAACCATGGCATGAATAACTGATTTTTGCAAAAGACCACGGGTAAAGCTTTCAGTAAGAGCCAATGAGAAAAGGTTAACGCTGCGCATGTAAGACCACAGTATGAGAACAATCGGAGGAAAACTGCTACAAGAAAGGAAAATCTACGACTGTCGCAGCCCATGATCAAATTAAAAGGCGGGTTTAACTGTTACACTTGTTTACATTTATCCCTATTGGTATTTATGTTTATGTATATTATGATTGAAGTTGCAAAATTCGTTATTCCTCTCCTTATTGAAATGAATAAAACTGGTAAAAGTAGCTTGAAATGCTTGGATAGAGCTCAGTTGGGAAAAGAAAAATCATTGGAAAGTACAGTGATGTGAAAATTTGAAATGACTCCACTGTCATGAGGGGACATGGGTTCCAGCCAATCAATGTAAATATACATAAATACAATGAATGATATTTATGTAATATAAATAATATAACAATATAATTATACATTATTTTCCAAATTACATATTGCCAGTTATTTACGTACACTATGTACTGCATGAGAGAATATGCTTAGCTCCAAAAAGCGGGAAATAAATAAATAAATTTCATCCTTCAGTTTCATTCTGGTTTGTTCATTTGTAGTTTTCGTGGTTATTCCAAAAATTACAAATAATCCATTTTGGTGCTTGTATCCAAGAATGGAGAATTTGGTCAAAAGACAATTTTATTCCTGTTTGCGATTGAACGGAAAACCGAACGTATAACGACTCCCAACGGATTTTTATTCCCCATTCAATGCACATTAAAAAGAGGAAAATTTATTGTGATGTTCTATTATCTTGCGCTCGTTAGAATTTGAAATAATTGAGCCTGTGCAAGTTGTTTTAAGTATAGGAATTACACTTTTTTACTGTGCTTAGATAGATAGCGCGTTTCTGCCCCCCTAAAATGCAAAGATATCCTTTCAGTGGAGCAATTGGTGTGATTTTATTGACACACTGTGCTTGGAATCGATGACTAGGAAATTGTTGTCGACAACCATAATTTCATGGAAAATCTTAGAGCACAGTGTAATCATCAACTATCTTGATTCCCAGAGTTATGCGATAAAAAAAAACGAATATGGTTTCCGTTATGGTAAATCGAAGTGGTAATAACGGGTAGATCTTGCGAGATGTAATAAAGTGGTGAACGCGGTGGTCCAGTGGGTAGAGCGTTGGACTACTGACCGGACGTTCCCGTGTTAGATTCCCGGGCAAGGTACTCTGGGCCCCTGCAGCTTCACCCAAGCTAGTTGATTTTCGGGTACCAGATCTTCTTGGGAAACCATAACTGGTATATTGAAATGAACTGGCCCCCTACCCTGATGTGAGAATATTCGCACGCCGTCGGGCTTGGTACATGGGTGAGCTAGCTCTACCTTCACCTACTAAACCGACCTTCGGGTTGCTTACTGTGTTTTTTTTATTATCAGAAATCATTATGTTGATTTTTAATGTAATTATTAATAGGAAAATACATTCGTCAAATTTAATTATAATGAATAGTGTAATTAAGTTAATATATATCAAGCCATTTTTCTGACCATAAATTATAAGGAATGGTACTCAGTGCCGTTAATGGAAGCTTCAAATCAGGGTTTTTCCAGAGCCTTAAGGTTAAGGGGAGCGTTAAGTTCCCTTGTGGATGGAGGCGTTTCATACATTTTCTTTTCAACCGCCTTCCCTTCCCCCAACTTTAGCTCTATTCGTCGGTGGTCGGGCTCTCGCCCTCCCGCCTCCCGTAGGGAGGATTCATCCACCCCCTCCTTTTTGCCCATTAGAAGGGTGCTTACTCTCTTCGCCCTGGCCCCCCGCCGAAGGAGACCGCGAGTTAAATGACGCCGCCTTCCCGCCCTTGCAAGTGAAAGGAGGCAAACCTCCTTCCCCTCCGGCCGTCTCTCTCCCCTTCCCCCCTCCCACATCCTCCCCCCATCCTTTTCGTTTTCCGTTGTGGGGACAGCGCCTTCGCACTTCATTCGTCTCCAAGAAGGAAGCAACAGGCAGATTCTACCCCGAGTGGCCGGAGTTCGGGGGTTAGAGATTGTCCGCTCTCTAAGGAAGCAGTGGTGACCGTTGATCGTTTTACTTGGGACGTCTCGATTTGACATTTAGTCCAGCGATTTCCGTTTGGTTTAATTATTGCGTCTAATGCGGACTTTTCATCGCCCCTCACCGCGAGTTAATTCAAACATCCCATATTCCGGTTTAAATCAATTTGCGCTTTTATGCACGGAGTGTGTTGCTCCGGAAGTAACGTGTTGAGAGAGGTGGATGCAGTATCATTTGGGGGCAAACTTTTTGGCAGTTTTTGTCATGTTGTATGGGATGAACTTTTCTTTTGTTGGTGTTCCCTTGTTCCTGCTGAGTAAATGACGTTGGAATAGTTCTTAGTTGGCCACACACTTCATATTTCTTCGGCATTTGTTTTGAAATTCGTACCTCGTGTGCTGGAATATTGTGCTTTGAAGTGTTGGGAGCGGTTGGACATCGGGCGTCTCATCCGGGTGAAAGGGTAAGAGAATATTTTTAAAGTCGCTATTTTACCTCGTGTGTGCGGAATGTTTATGTTGCAGAGATTAATGTTGAGGGACTATGAGAATCCGTAATTATTTTCAAGATTTTTTGACGAGAGTTGCAAACCTCCCGATTAGCGGCTCTCTATTTTCTTTGTCATGTTAAAATGCTATATATATAATCACGCATTGCTATTTCAGTTTTCAGTGTTCTTTCGTCTAAATTAAATTTTGTTCGTCCTCCCTTGGAATAATAAATGTTATTATTTCTCGAACAGGTGCTGTGCCTCAACAGCGACCCACAGTGGCCATGGAAAGGTTAGGTGAGTACAGTATTTTAACACTTTTTACAATGACCTATTTTGTGATTTCGTCTTAAAAATCGTGTCTTCTCAGCTAGAACTTACCATTATTGATAGTACAGGAAAGTGTGCTATTGCGTTCATTTTGTGATCCTCTTCATTTTAGTTAGCCTACGACAAATTTATCCTTTGAATGGTGGCCGTTTAATTTCGAGTGTTATAGCAGAAGCAATTGAGATGTTTGCGTCATCGAATTCTCGCATTTTATCGTCAATTCTGCCGATATTTTCGATAAATTTTGGATTCATTGCATATTACAGAATTGGATTTATATTTATTGATAGGTTTAATTGATAGCCAACCGAAGAAAAACCACAAGGTTAATTGAATTAATGCAAGTTTATGGTCTTGGATTTTTCGCTTTCCATGCAAAGAATAATTAATATCATCCCAAGGAAAATTTTAAATGTTCTTTTCCTCTTCATATGACATCGATACCTGGCATTGGGATGAAATATTTTATGTAATATAAGTAGTAAGTTAATCTCTTCGACAGCGGAGTAAGGTGGGGATAGTTTTTTATAACGTAATATGTTAGTTCTGTGGTTTATGAATCTTTTAAAGAAATTGAGTGTACTCGACTAACGTCTTTAAGGTTCTGTCGTAAATTGTGTTAATTATTCCTTTTTGTTTGTAGACATGCGTTTTTTGTGCCGGTTTTATGCAGTTGGTCCCTCTTCGTAGTCAATTAAACAACCGTGTTTAATGAGTTCACAGGTTGTGAAAAACCAATTTAAGAACATATATAATTGGATATTTTGACATTGGAAATCGTGCCTTTGAGAGCCAATTGTAACTTGAAATCATAAATATAAATTGCTAGCAAAAACAGTTCTGTGTCTTTAACGTTGATGTTCCCGTTGTTTATTGTTTGTCTTTAACGTTGGTTTTCACGTTGTTTATTGTTTTCTAAGCAAGGACTAAGGGACTTAATATCTCTCGTTGCTCTATTACCTTTTTAGAATTTATCATTTGGCCAATTTTGCGCCACTCGATTTCCCTTGGTTTCGTGGCGTTATGTCATTATGCTCCCTATCATTCTACATCATTGCGCGTAACATCGTCACAAGCGAAAAATTATAAATGGTCCTTCGAAAAAAGATATTTCACGAATAAAATCGAATGTCCACATAAACTCGATGGTTTCAGGCTTCACTTTGTGGAAATCCATTCTAATAAATCAAAAGAGAGATGGTACTTTTTTCCACACTTTATTGCTTAAAGTCGACCGGTTTCGTCGCATAGGCGACATCATCAGGTACATAGATTCAGTGAGTTCCAGAATATATAGTTTTTTTGAGAGGGGGGGGGGAAAGAGGAGGGATAGGGGGGAGGGTAGGAGGCGGTGGAAAAAGGGGGGGGGGGCGTGTGAGAGGGAGCGTGGTACTGGGCGTGGGTGACTCCAAGGCAGGGGTGGGCTAAGTGGAAGCTTGGTTAGGTATGCCGTTCACGGCGGGGGTTGGGGCGTCAGGTATTGTGGTCAGTGAAACATCCAAAAGGGGGGAATTGCTCACAAAAATGTTCTCGTTGGCAATTATTCCTGCCTTTCGATGCTTCCTAATCTCCAACTCCTCCAGACAATCCATTCTTCTTCCCTTTTTCTCAAGGTGAAGGATCTCTGGGATAAAGTCGCTCCTGTGGTCACTTTCCCATAGATGTTTTGCAAAATGGGATCTGTTTAACTCACCATTTCGTAGATGTCTTCTGTGTTCTTCTGCTCTTACTCTGAACGACCGTCCAGTCTGGCCAACATAACAGATTTCACAGTCACTACATTGAAGTTTATAAATGCCACTTCTATCATTGATGTCAATATTGTCCTTGGTTTTGTTTAACACAGCCCTTAAGTTACATTTGTTGTAATATGCAATTTTGAAATCTTCCTTCGGGAAAAGGTTGGCAATAGACTGCGTAATCTTCCCGTAGTATAGCACAGTAGTAGTCGAGCACAGAGACTGTTTTATAAATCATCGGTAACTAGTGAAGATAAGAAACGATGGTGCAAACTTAGTTACTACGGGAAGATTACGCAGTCTATTGCCAACCTTTTCCCGAAGGAAGATTTCAAAATTGCATATTACAACAAATGTAACTTAAGGGCTGTGTTAAACAAAACCAAGGACAATATTGACATCAATGATAGAAGTGGCATTTATAAACTTCAATGTAGTGACTGTGAAATCTGTTATGTTGGCCAGACTGGACGGTCGTTCAGAGTAAGAGCAGAAGAACACAGAAGACATCTACGAAATGGTGAGTTAAACAGATCCCATTTTGCAAAACATCTATGGGAAAGTGACCACAGGAGCGACTTTATCCCAGAGATCCTTCACCTTGAGAAAAAGGGAAGAAGAATGGATTGTCTGGAGGAGTTGGAGATTAGGAAGCATCGAAAGGCAGGAATAATTGCCAACGAGAACATTTTTGTGAGCAATTCCCCCCCTTTTGGATGTTTCACTGACCACAATACCTGACGCCCCAACCCCCGCCGTGAACGGCATACCTAACCAAGCTTCCACTTAGCCCACCCCTGCCTTGGAGTCACCCACGCCCAGTACCACGCTCCCTCTCACACGCCCCCCCCCCCTTTTTCCACCGCCTCCTACCCTCCCCCCTATCCCTCCTCTTTCCCCCCCCCCTCTCAAAAAAACTATATATTCTGGAACTCACTGAATCTATGTACCTGATGATGTCGCCTATGCGACGAAACCGGTCGACTTTAAGCAATAAAGTGTGGAAAAAAGTACCATCTCTCTTTTGATTTATTCGAATGTCCACGGTTAATGGATTAGATTATTGAGCACTACGATGTCCGAATGTGGCCTTTTCTAAATAATCTCTCCTTGATACACACTTAAAACCTATCTATTTCAGGCAGCTACTCTCTGAAGTCAGACACGCTTATTTTACTTACCAAGGCTTGCATTTTTTCCCCTCTTTTCTTTAATTTCCAAACACTACCAGTTTTTATAAGACTTTCTTCCATTCCTTGGTCGTAAATAATCCAGGTATAGAACGTCTTCCCAGAAGTAACATTGCTGCCCTCTTTGAGAATCAATGGACACATTTACATTCGCTAGTCATCAGCACTGATAACACAGGCCAACAGTGTTTTTGGTCCCGGAGCTTTTAATGTTCATTTAAAGAACAATTGGGGTGCTGAATCCAATTATGACACTAGTTTTTTCCTATCAGCTATAGTTTTCAAGATATAGATATGTTGTTACTTACCGAAAAAAACTTCTACATGATGATATGGGAAAATTATATTAATAATAAAACCCACTAAATATAAAGACTTGATTTATTTCTAGGGCTGTTAAATCACCCACAAACACAACAGAATTTTACAATACAATTGAACACAAATACTAAAATTTTTTACTGTAATAAAACAAATTGAAAAGAAAAAATACATAAACACATCACTCAACACATCGGAAGCTTCTTTTGCGCGATTTTCTTGAGTTCACTTTGTTCAAACAGTCTCGTTTTAAGCACCAGCGGTAATCTGCCATCATATGGTTATCCTATCTTCCTTGGTAGCGAGCTTCCATTGTTTTTATATCCTGGTGAAATCTTTCACCTTGTTCTTCACTTGTGTCTCCTAAATTTCCAAGAAAATTGTCTAAGTGGCTGTGTAGGTAGTGAACTTTTGTGCTCATATTACATCCATGTGATTTGAAGTTACTGAGCATAATGTTTACCAGCTCAATATAATTTTCACTTTTGTGATTTCCTAGAAAATGTTTCATGACCTCAACAAATGACATCCAACTAATTTTTTCAATCTCATTCATTGACTCGACAAAAGCAGGATCCTTTGTAAGTTGTCTGATTTGTGGCCCCTCAAAATACGAGCTTTAAGTTTTTCAATACTTAAATGGGGCATCTTTAGCCTTAAGTAGCCGAAGCATCGTTGATGCTAGTAGTTCGGATGTTTCTTTCGATAAGTTCAGTTCTCTAGCAAGATCGCTTAGTTCATCTTGATTAAATAATTGAGGAATTGTTGATACCCCCTCGTAGTCACTGCCATTATCGTCAATAGAATGAGAAATGTTTTCAAATAACTCAAATTCTTCCTTAGATATATCTGGTAACGTCTGAAAAATTGGGATCGGTATTTCTTCTGAATGGGGTACCGGGCGCCTAGCTGAAGGCAAATCTGGATATGTCCACTTGTGGCGATTTTTTCGATTAATTCCCGAAACATTTACTGTGCAAAAATAACAGTCGTCAATATGGTTCACAGGTTCTCTCCACACCATTGGCACACCAAATTTTAGACTTTTCCTTTGTCCTGTTGTCCATTGCCGCAGATGTTCAGTACATGTTTTACACACAATCACACACATGTTTTTTAATCTCATTGGCCTACAATATAGAAATATACATAAAACTTATAGACAGTTTATTGAAAATAAAAGGAGCACCGCTGAGTGGTTATAAATTAGTATACTTATAGATTTATTTAACTTTGAAATTTATTTTCCGGAATATATCAAATATTAAAACAACTAATCGTAAGATGTGCCATATCTAACAAAGTAGAGCTGTTAAATAAAGACGGATTTCAAATTTGGATTTAGCTCTACAAATATAGTTAAAATCAGCAAAAAGATTCCAGGCACCAAAAAAAAATTTTTTTTGTAGGCCTGTGTAATTTTTCATTCTTTAACTCGCATGCCATATGGAGGCAGGAAAAATGGATGAAAGGCGTATTGAGCGGTAGTGGAATGTTGAAGAAGGTAATAGAGGGGAGAATGTTGGGCAAGCGAGGAAAGCGTAGGAACAGGATAGGGATGTTGGATCGGATGAAGGGTGGAAAGAAGTACACAGAGATGAAGAGGGACCTGATGTAGTTTAGGTTGCTGGATTGGGTTTTGTTTGGAGTTACAAAATATTTATTTGATAGTTGTATCCATCCAAAAACCTACTTTAACCGGTAGATTACCTAATAATAATAACTCGCATGCCATAAGTTGATTCAAGCGGTGTGGCATGTGATGTGGTTTGGCCTTCTCAATAAACACGTCTTTCTTCTGGCAACCAAAATACGTCAAGTCAATGTTACTAATTACTATATTATTACTAATTCCTATATTGTTTCTAAAACATTTCGTCGTAGGAATTTGTCAAAATTACTTTAGCGACTGAATCTCCTGGTAAGGTGGTACCCTCATATTCAGTGGAATGCGTGCTCTGATTGTTAGTGATGTTTTATTAAGAAAGGCGTATGAGCTTCTGTTCGATCTTGATAAGCCTTTAAAAAATGCATTAATTTTTCAACTCTTAAGATAGTACCACATGAACAGCTGTGTGTTAAAAATTAATGGAGTAGTTATTTGATGAATTGCAATTGGAATTCATGTAAAATTTCTCAAATAAAACTCTTTATTTCGGACTAAAGTTGTATTTTGCTGCTTTCCACAGTGGGTATTATGGATGGCAGAATGGCGTTTAGAATAAGGGCTGGTGCCGCCAATTTGATTTGACATTCACGAAAAGAAGAAGTGCTATGGACACTTCATGGGTTATTCTTAATTCCTTGTTACATTAAAAATAAGTAATCGAGCTGAAAGAAAGGCAAATTATGCGGAAAAATTAATGACGATCACAGATTGGATTTATTGCACGCGGTTATTGAATTTCGGGTACATTTAAACTGTCTTGGATGTGGACTTTGTTGCTTTCGTATCAAAATAGTTGAAAGTTTTTCGTTTTAGCAGCATTTAGCGATTTCGGTGAATACTAATGTTTTCCTGGTGAAGCGAAAGCTACAATGCGTTTAAAAATCTTCTGCAATATTCCATAGGATATTTCTACTTGCTCTACGTGTTTATCAGGCAACGAAATGGTTCTCGATGTTCTGTATATTGCATTGGCATCATTACTGTATTTTTAATTTGATTTTTCCATCTAAGCGATTGGTAAGGTGACCTCGTGTTCTTCGGTTTATTCCCCGTGGAATTGCCAGGAGGTATTTCTTTGGAGTAACTTTTCAGTCAGTCAGTGTGCTTCAGGGATTAGTTAATATAATATTTCTTTTTCCTATTTGTGTACATATTGTTAATCATTTTTCAGTGAAAAGAGTGGCTCTACACATGTGACATATTATTTCGACACGTTTGTGTTTTTATTTAGCAACATCTAACAAGCCGCCGACCTTATTTAATGTACTAATGTTCTTATTTGCTCATTCTTTTAGCTAACCAATTTGCGTCATATCGAGGTAGTATTTTTTGTAAGCCTGCATGTCGGCGACTTTTCACTTATTTTGTAAGCGCACCATTGAACTATCTTGACGAATACTCTTCTTGTAATTGTGCTTTTTAAATTTTTTTCATACAATGTTCCAATCCCTTATGAAAATTCCACTATCCACAGTGGTCCCTGCCCTTTCCTTTCGCCCCTTGATCTACAGCAACAATTAAGTACCCTGTATGCAGTTCGATTGCCTAATTTAAAGGTTATTTTAATACCAGTTGGGATTCGAGTAATCAGCTCATTTGGGCTTATAAATTTCTTGCTATCGATAAAGGTATTTTGAGTCTTGCAAAAATTGTGTAAATATTCATGTCATTAGTAATTCAGTACCTCTCCTCCATTGGTTTGCCTGTCGTAGACATTGCTCAAACTCAGTAAGTATAAATACAGGCCTGAATTCAGGCGGTGCAATTTCCGATGCTACGAAGTCCCTGAAACATATAAGCGGGTATTGATCAATTCTTCTATACCCTCTTCCATTGTATGAAATTTGAATACTGGACATTGGTTGGCGGGAACTATTGGACGTGCTATCCACAGACATCCGGTGAGCCACAGGTGAAGCCGCTGTGAAAGAAGGACTTAATATCTCGGCCTTTTTTTGCAAGCATCAGGTTACTCATTTGGCTTTATCGTTTTTGAGTGAATTAGGTGTTGAGTTATTTCCCTAAACCTCTCTTGAGTTACAACCAAATCCTTTCTCATTCCAATTTCCTGTTAATATTTTCTTAGCGCTTTTATATTCGCATAGTGGTTTCCGAAATTCATTTTTAGCATTCCTAATATTTTTCATCTTTGCGTTACATAGCCTTCAACGTCGCGATGATTTTCTTTCATCCTCTTTTTGTACCATCTAGTTTCCGTGTTATATCTTATATATTTATTCTGAATGGAGCTGTCTAGTGCTTACCGCGTCATGTCAAGAAAATACCTAAGTGTCCTCAGTATGTTAGGTGTTATTTTGCTCTAGTTAGACCACATTTGGAATATGTCGCAAGTATTTGGGATCCTTGGGGGAAAATCTGGCGAAAAGAATAAGATAAAGTCCAGAGAAAATCCCCCAGAAGCGTTGAAAATATTTATGATAAAAACACAAGTGTACTCTTAGGGTATTAAGGCTGGGAGCCCATAGAACCAATAAATAATAAAATAGTAGACCCCACACTACTTAGATCACACCACAAATATAAAATAAGGGAGCAGGAGTTTCAGGAAATAACTTTGCAGTTTCCACATAAAATAACTACAGTGTAGCGAAACTAGTCGAAAATAAATAAGTTATTTTATGTGGGAACTGCAAAGTTATTTCCTGCAACTCCTGTTCACAATGGATTTACACAAAGTCTCGGCCTCAACCATCAATCACATAAAATAAGGGAGATAGATTGCAGTACAGATTCAAATACTCATTCTTTCACAGAACGATCAGAAATAATAATAGTAGGAAACCGAAATGCCTTTAGAAGTATTAAAAACATTGAAGTTTCAAGTCGGAAATTGAAAATTCAAAGGTTTAAATGTAGGTACATCTGTATGTTTGTTGGTAGTTTGTGTGTTTGTATCACGCATTTTAAGCCATTGTAACCTCCTTTAAAAAGTGCATTTTTCTTGTGTGCCTCTTATTTTGAATCTCATGTAGGGATACCTCAGCATTTACTCTGTGGTCACCAATCCTGTTAACAGTTTCTATAGTGTATACTTTTTCTTGCATGTCCGTTTCTTAAAAATCACGAATTTTATCCCCTTTAGTGAAATGATTGATGCACGGACTGCAACGCATACTAGCAAGGAATGACTTAACGTACGTTACCTATCGAATTTCATAAAAAGTCACCTCTTTTTAACATTTGGCAGAGATGTTGATAAAATCCCCGGAAAATATAGTGAGAATAAAGTAATTTTCTTTGCCTAGAATACATAAATTTTTATTATCATAGTTAAATATGACACATTGGGAGATGCGCCGATAGTGCAAGTGTTGTCTGAAACCTCGTGGACTGTGGCGGAATGCTCACGACTACGAATACCTGCATGTACCTGTTTTGTGCGTTATTTCGTCATAAAGTCTTGTTCTTTAATCTGGATATAAAAGGACACCTCGGTAGTTTCACAGATTGAAGCACGCGGCCGGATATTGTTAAAAACGAATGATTTTCGCACTTCAAAATTTTTTATTTGAATTTTTTTTCGTGTTAAACGTATTTATTTTTGTTCGCCCATTGTACTCGTACGTGCAATAATTTTTGCGATCGGTCGCGCCGAGAAATGCACAGTAGCGGTTTTTTGGTTTAGTCGTATCAGCGTACTTAAGACGCGGTGTGGGCTATGTTGGGAACGTTGATGTACCTCCGCGAAATTGCTTCCGAAACGTTTATGACCCGCCTCAACGTGGCAATGCCTCAGTGTTACACTTTAACAAAACTTTTACCAGTTCATGTCTTCATGAGTATGAGTGGAGACATGTGACATGTACATACGAACGAAAGCAATGTCAAAGATTGCATTTCTCTTTGGATGTAGGTTATTGCAGGTATCTAAGGGCTTGTACGGAGGGCTCTTAAGTATTGTAGGGCTCTTTTCATCATCTACATAATACCCCGCAAGGGCGTGCGGCGGGGGGTGTTAGGTCACCAGCCAGCGGCCAACGCTACTTGGTGTTTTTTTTTAAATCAAAGCATTGGAATATTAGTTTCGCCATTACTGATCCCTTTTCCGTGAAAGATTTATTTGAAGCCTTGTCTTCAATCAATAATCTCAAAGTTGTTACTTAGTCATGTCCGCCAAAGGCACTGCATTTAGCTTGGTGTCAATTATCCCCTAACTTAGTATTTTTCTGCGGCATTAATGTTTGCAAATACTAGAGTTATAGTGAAGCATAATATATTATGCATAACTCACGCCGACCAGTTTTAACGACCCATCAATGCAGAATTTGAATGCATGATTTCGGTGCAAAATTTAGTTGTATTACTTACTCCTGTTTGGTATCCCGTAATTTATTTTCTACTTTGTTAATCATTTTCACAAATTCAAAATAGAATGGACTTCAGGTATTGCGTTTCAACTTATACGTATAGTGATCCCGTTAATAATTAGAATGAGTGATGACGATAAGGAAAAGGATTAAACGTCGGCCGGCCGAGATTCGCGCATTGATTGGATGTGGTAATATTCCCTGTATAAGCCGACCATTCGATGGCAGATGTCTACGTGTATGGATAAAACTACTAATATTGGGAGAAGGCTGCGATGATGGTTTGTCGCCGATTTTTGAGAAAGATCAATTGAGATGATGGCATTTGTGTATTGTTATGTTGTGTAGATACTGTGTTAGCTCATAAATGAGTGATCGAAGCGAATAATGCTGCGAAAAAGAGTGGGGTGATTTGAAATTGCAAAATTAATCATACTTACCTGGCGTAGGGGCTACCGTGATCTCCAAGGCGGTTCCCCCAGGACGAGGCTTACCCATTGCACTCCGGGTAGGCTGACCCCTGCGATTGCCCCAAATGTGGGTAACTCGGGCGCGTAATTTTTGGTAGTAGGGACTGCGTTCGCGCCGTCCCTTAATAATTCTTCCAATGGTATTGTCTGTAGTAGAGTAAATTCGGTGATGACATGGAAAGAAATTCAAGCAATACAGAGGAGCAGAACGGGACGACAAGGCATTAATGCAAGGAACTCTCATATATCAGTATGACGGACTTGCCAGATTTATCTTCCTAATAGAGTGCCTTTTCATGTAGCCGAAACAACGATAACGAAGCCTCGTTATCTAAGAGTCCAAGGGCAACCATAGATATATAGATAATTCGATGGTACAGCAGAAAAGACATTCGAAACCGAGAGAGCGGGGCGTATAAGCCTTGATCCGCGAATGAAGCCTGCTGACTGTGACGAGCCAGTACTCTCTCAAACCGCGCTGAACTCCTCCACTGTTATTCGATTCATTTCTGCAACAATTTCTTTGGAAGTTTGAAAGTAACTCCGTTAATGAATTTTTCGTGAGTTAATTTCTCCGAAGCACAATGGGAGCACCTCATGTAAATATGGAATGCCAAATGAGTTTCTCTCGTGTTCGGCAGTATATTGAATCTCTCAGGGCATTACGGCAAACACAAGTTCACTAGGATGGCCAGTGCAGTGATGCAATATCTCGTAAATGCTCTCCTAGAAGAAAAGTTCATTAATTTCCTTAATCGCGACGTTATGTTACCATGTACATGGCAACATAAGCCTCCGCCAAAGTGGCATGGGAAAGTATTGATCGGTTGGGGAGTCATTTACCCAGGACTTCTCGCTTCGCTCTCGTGTGGCGCGGAAGTTATATTTTCAAATGGATAGGATGATTGTTAGTTCGAATAACGGGTCTAATAACCGTGCACTGGCGTATTTTTTAAAGGTTAACTTACGTATAATCTTTGAGAAAAACTGAAACACTGCAATTTGTAAATATACAACCCTTTCAAAAAACTAGAAATTAAAACATTGATCTCGCATTGAATAAGTTGTTATGTAATTGAAAATATTTTGGATTAAAAAATTATAATTATGACTTACTATCGTGAAATTAGAAATGCCACAACAAAATTATAATCGAAAAGATTATGTTTTTATGAAAATAAATATTAGATTAATGAAGTTGTAAGAGAAAAGTGGCAGTTAAGAAAATAGCGGCCCTAGAAAATAGGGGCCAGTTTCTTTCCCTGTGCCGTTTATGGTGTCCCAGGAAGATCTGGTACCCGAAAAATCGGAGATCTTGGTGCATAGCAGCAGGTGCCCAGAATCCGGGAATTGAACCCGGGCCTTCCGGCCTGTAGTCTACCCCCTGGATGAACGCTCTACCCCCGCTACTGTTGTGACCAACAAGTACTTTAATTTACTATTATGGAATTTTTATATTAAATTATCATGTAAATATTTCATTTACTGGTGAGTGTGGCAATATTTGCGTATTCATCCAAGGCATTGCAAGACATGTTTCGGAGGATGGTAAAATTTCCAACATGGAACGTCGTAAAATGTAAAAAAATTCCCGTGTGTTCAGGAATATCCACAGGACAAAATGGAAGAAATGTGGAATAGAATATCTTATGTATGGCACGTATGTACAGAGGTTCTCTCCGGTAAAAAAGGATACATGTAATAGAGCCAATCGTGTTTTTTGGTAACTGAATTATACGTTTGTAACAAATTGGTTTTCTTTTTTCCCCGGGTTAGTATGGCATACTATGCGCACGTATCAGTTACTGCCAAATTTGAGTTCTTGTATTTATTTTTTTACTTTGGTGCTATCAAATATCTTCAAATATCTTTGTCGTGGGCTTGTATATGCATACCATGCTTTTTCGTTAGGACACCGTCAAGACTTGGTTTAGTCTTTGTCGTCGAGGTCGTGTCGATGGGTTTTCCCCAAGCCCAAAATCTCTCCCTCTGATCATTCCAGGTAGGTCGGGTGCCCCCGTACTTACCTTTTGAATCCTTAGGGGGAAGGCGCGTGTCTCCCCCCCCTCGTAGGACTCCCTCCTTAAATTCGACCGCCAACACCTTCGGCAGGATCCCGAGTCCACAGACGGGTCATAATCCTCTAGCTCACTTGTCCGATGGGGAGAGGGTTGGCTGTATGGGGGGAAGGTTCCAGTGGCCCACCCTAGCGAAGAAGAGGGGATGATGCGTGGCGTGCGACGTGGTTTGTCATTCATCGCCTTACTGGTTTACTCGAGTGCCTTGTCGCGAGCCCGAGCGGCATGGTCGGGTACAACCACCCCAAGGGGATTCTGTTCTTAAGATAAGGTTCGTGTTTTCTGGCTCTCCTGGCAAGTAAGACGTAGTATTCGTTAATCTTAATCTACGTCACACCATGATGATCCAAGAGGATGATATGATCCAAGAGGTCTTGATAGAATACGGATGAACTGACGATTGAAGAAATGGGAACGTTTTATGGCAACAAATGAAGCCAGTTAAAATAGTATGCACTTGAATTTGCCGTCTGCTTCAGCAACGGTGACAAATTTTTACAGTTGGTCGTTTGATTTCTTTATTTCTGACGCAAGACCAGGATTACATTGGGGTTTCCTCAAGCTATTGCCATAGCTTTTAGTTTTTAGATACACGGGGCTGTTCGCACTTTTAGTACCACGACATTATTTTAGTTTCTGTGTAGATGTATGAATAAATTACGCTATAACTCTTCTTTAAAATGTGGCTGCAATTGCAATAAAATGTTCTGTTTTCTCTATCGACAGGTTGGGTTTTTTATGAAATGTATAATTATTTTTTTTTAATATTCTCCGAGTCCTTAAAAATTTTTCTGGTTGAATTTGCTTAACGCTCTTCTGTTCGCTTCGAGAATTTAGGTTTAATCTATACAGGAATATTGTTTAGTTCCATGATGCCGGTCATTGTTTCAGAGTTTGTGGTAATCTCTGGCGTAGGCTTCGTCGTTATGATGCGTGGCTTGTACTGAAGGTCCTTAGGATAATATAGAAACACATTTTGGGTAGATTTGTTTTATTTTTCAACATAATCTGCGTTTAACTCTCTATAATTTTCTCAGCGGTTCTCCCACTGTTTTTAAATCTGTGCATGACGTAGGATTTTGTAAAATCTTCAAATCTGTCTTGGCGATGACCTCTTCCGACGTGAATCGTTTTCTACAATTTGGAAATAAGGTCAGTGTCGGGCAAATCCGGTCAATACGGCAGATGATGTAATAATTCGAATTTTATTTCCTTTACTTTCTCCATAGAAAGTGCACTGGAATATGCCCGTGCATTGCATTGATGCAAGATATTTTTCTTTGCCAAATGAGTACATTTTTCTTGATTTTTTTCGGTCCACCGGTGTAATAATGACGCCCAATGATCTTAATATATTGTTTGTTTTTGTAATCGACGAAGGTGATTCCGTGTATATCCCAAAACACCGTGTTCAATTATTATGTACTGACGCAAGTATCATCAGGAATGCAACAGAAAAGCGCCAAAGCAGCCTCCTAAACGACCACATGATTTTTCCTGATTTTGACCACTGGGAGCAAATGCGGCTCCTATCTGGTGTATTCCAGTCACCCTTGATATCTTGAGCCCTTTTTTTTTAATGTACCTGGTGCTTTTTCTCAACTCTTTCGCGAACTATTCGTCGATAACTCTAAACCATATACACCATGTTTCGTTTGTGAACTGTATAAATTTGTGACTCTTGCGTACGGTTTTTGTCTCAATTACGGGACTCTCTTACACCCCCCGCCACACGACCTTGCGGCGGCTCAAGTAGGTGTAGATGTAGTAGCGATAATAACCCATGTGAGTGAGGAAGTAGTGTGGATTTCCCCGTATGAATTATGCATTCGATATCGAAGAGGAAATAGTCGATTGCGTCAAATGGTAATGCTTACGTGTTGTTGTGACATGTTGCAAAAACATCGGTCAGGATTTAGCAATCGAAATAAGTAATGGTGCCAAAGCGAATTCGGTCGTTTTGTAATACTTTAAAATGCTATCCGGTAGGAAAACCGTTATCAGAAAAGTGTTGATCCCAGGATGAGGCTTGTACATTGCACTTCTGGCTTGCTGAAACCTTCGGTTGCTTTGTTGTGGGCAATTGGAGCACAATTTTAGGTAGTGGGGATTGCGTTCACACCGTCCCTATTTATTCTGTGGGTGCTAGGTCACCAGCACCCATGCATGCACAATCGCCATCATGTTACTTCTACGCAAATATTAGTTTGACCATTCATTCGATAAATTTTATCACACGAAAACAGATATTTTCCATGCAACAGTATTCAATAACCGGATACGTATATGCAAATCATGCTGTAGAACTGTTAAAAAGATGGGTCTCTTGAATAAAAAGAATAGCGTACAGGATATCGACAAATGTATTCACTACCAATTCTTATATTATCCGACGCAATTCGCTGTCACATTTATTTTTATCTGTAGTGGTACGAGGAAAAACGGAAGCTATCCGTATATTTATAAATTTCCCGGACTGTACGTATGTGATCAGTTCTACCAGAAGTATAGGCCGGTAATATTAATTAATATCCTCTGATAAGTGACCTTCCTCAAATTTACGCAATAAATTGCAGTAAATTTATACTGTAATAAAACCTACTGTTAATGAGTAGCTCCCATCCTAATTCTTTCAGTAGCGTTGTGACACTAATACCTTGTTTGTGACAACTTTTCACAAACGTAACTGCTCTACGTTTTTCTCGATCTTGTTCCGTACATAAGCCTACTTCATGAGGATTCCATACACTTGGAGCATATCCAAGGCGATACCTAACTTAGTGAAATAATAAAAGCTTCTTGACCCTTTCAAACACCAATTTTTAAGGGAGAATACTATAAGTCACTGTTTGAAATCAATCGTAATTCTTCCAATGCGACCATGCTACCTTTTCAAACATGTACAACACACTCATGGTGTGGCCTAATCATGTGTGAAATAACGAAGCTCCTTTGACCCTTTCATTTCAATTTCCAATTATTACTTGTATGTTAGCGAACTTTTTATTCCATATTCAACCAAATTCACGAATGTTTTCCTTAAGACATGTTGGTAGTTTTCGTTACACCTTAAAGTTTTTTTTACCGATTCGACGTGTGTTACATTGGTTCCCTGTATAGTGTGTTTTAGGGTGAAAGGCTTTCCTCCAAAAATTGATGGAAACATTTAATCAAATTTAATTTTACCTCCCATGTCTCGCACCACATTTGGATTGCGTTTAGTTCCTTAGGTAATGAGAACTCTTATCTCCATGTCTGGATATTTCCCTGCATATATAACGGATTTCCAAGTAGTGGTTCACTTGTATTAAGTAGCACTTTTCTCTCCAGTATGATCTCGAATGGGCATATTTTGTGCTTGGTAGTGCAAGTCGAGTGAAGTGTGGCTGTTGTTATTGTTCAAATCCCATGAAACTCGCCCCCGGTTATCGTGAGCAGTTCTATCGTTATCATGAATGCTGAGATGTTTTAATTGAAGCCCGTAAACTTTTTCAAATGCATTACAGTGAAGGTTTGCTTAGCCACGTACTCTATGGAATTTCGACCGCAGTGGTAAAGTAACATGTAAATGTTTCCCTCTAGGTTTCAATTCGGGCAGGGGGTGTAAGTACTGTGCGATAAAAATATCTAATTATTTTATTGTTAAAGTAGGCTTTGGTAGGTTAAAGTAGGTTTTGGATGGACATAACTACCAAATACATATTTTGTGACTCACAAAAAAAACACGATCCAGCAACCTACTCTACATCAGATCCCTCCTCATTTCTGTGCACCAGATCCCTCCTTATTTCTGTGCACCTCCATCCTCCCTTAATCCCGTCCGACATCCCTATCCCATTCCTGGCATTTCCTCGTTTGCGGAACATTTTTACCTTCTCCATTCTTATCCACGCCTTCAAAAAATATAATGTAAACCAAATATTCATCTACATTGAACCCTTTACATCCACCGCCAAGGTGTTTCGCATTGGGAGGCATGCTTGCTCTTAATAGTAAATAATTATAGATAGTCACAATCGTGCTTAAGACACAGCACAGCAAATAAGTTGGGTTAAGTGAAGCACAAATTTTTCTCAAAACCTGCTTGTGTAGTGTGGAACAGATGATAATAAGTGTTTGGCATAAGTGGTAAGCATGTCTTTTAATGCAACAATTTTAGAGTGTAAAAATCATTCGGCTTGACCGGGCGAATGTTTTATACAGTATGCAATTGTTGCATTGAAATGCATATTAGCGGATGACTCAGTTAAAAGTTACTCTAATCTCTCGCAGTTTCTTGGAATAGTTCAAATGTATTCATGCATCGATCCAGGCAACAGAAATTGGGTAGTTAATATTTTAAATTATTTGATTGGTGATTGCCTAAAATGAACATTAGTACAATAACGTTAACAGTATGCTCGAAACAACGTTCGATATGTTTATACGTTATTGTTAATTAAACATTTTAAAAACACTCGCAGATCAATTTTATTGAAACGATTGGGCGTCAAATGAAATCAGATCAGGATTCACATGTGCATTTCGAAGTAGTTTTTCTGAAAAAAAAATTAAAATATGTATTTATGAAGGCATTTCCCTGTGAGTCGCCCCATTGACTGCAACTGAGTCAGTGCTAATTTGAGAAGCTGTTGTCACTGTATTACTACTACTGTATTACTGACTACAGTGTTGGTGAATTGATGGAATTGTAATTAATTGTTTAGGGACAGCTGTATGCTATCGAAAAGTTTATTTGTTGGGTTTCAGTGCATACGAGGTCTGTTCAAAAAGTATCGCGAATTTTGAATTTCCGCGGTTTACGTTTATTTGATTTTTGATTCCTTTGTGGCGTTAGGTTGGAAAATGAAAATTCGCGAAACATTTTGAACATACCTCGTATGCAATCATTTGGGATTGACTGCTACAGCAATGGAAGCGTTTTCATCTATATCTACTCAATACCCCGCAAACTGCCGCAAGGGGCGTGTGGCGGGGGGTGTTAGGGCACCACTCGTAATTTACAAAGAAAATAACCGCATGCAGAAGCCACATTTGTAGTCCACAAACCATGCCTGGTAAAAATTCATGCAAGAACACTTTCATATACTATCTTACGTTTGTGTCTAGTTGTAAATATATTTTATGGGGATATTTTTTGGTAAGGCAGGAGGAACATTGAACTGACTACTGTTGAGTGACTTTATTAGGGCAAGGCACCATTTTTAAGTGCGCCATGCATTGTTTTACCCCAATCAATATCACCCAAGAACAGTTTAGCGGATTAGAGGTATTAAACCTTTCGAGCGAAAAGATAGTAGTTTTTGTGAAAGGACAACATCAATGACGAGAGAGAAACTAGAATAAAACATATAAATGAACAGCAATATTGAACAATTTAATGCTGGTGCAGTTAGTGTCGTGTAAGTGTATGCATAGGCTATATGCGTAAATGACGCGAAGGGAAATGTGAACTCGTTTTCATCTAATCTAATCTAATCTACATAATACCCCGCAAGCCGCCGCAAGGGCGTGTGGCGGGGGGTGTTAGGCCACCACCCAAAAAAAGGAAAAAAGAAAAAGGAAAAAAGAAAAAGGAAAAAAGAAAAAGGAAAAAAGAAACACCGCATTAAAAACCAACACACACATGCAAACCCCAATCCACAACAGTGCACACATTCATTGCAACACCCCATCATCATCAACATTAATCAATATTAATCCGTTCGGTTTCTTCAACGGCATTATTTTTCACAAATGTAATATGCATTGAAGAATTGTCTTAGATCAAGGGGACTTGTTTCAAATTATACATATAGTGATCCCGTCAACAATTAGAATGAGTGATGACGACAAGGAAAAGGATTTAACGTCGGCCTCTAAATCGGGAAAATAATACGGCCGTTAAGTCTGTCATGTGTTCTTTTTTTGGACTTCGAACTAAAAGGACTAATGGCTTATTGTTGTGTTCTGGACAAGGATTAAAATGTTTTGATGAGGAATATCATATAGTTTATTTAGCCGTGAAGATGCAATTTCAGCCGCAAATAGTGGGCTGCTTTTTTTTTATTTCGGCCCACGCTACTACGGATTTTTTTAGATCAAAGCATTGGAATATTAGTTTAGTCATTATTCATCCCTTTTCCGGGAAAGATTTATACGAAGCCTTCTCTTCAATAAATAACCTTCAGGTTGTTACTTAGTCATGTCCGCCAAAGGCACCAAGCATTTAGCTTGGTGCCTTTGATTGCCATCAAGATTTATATTGATGAATGCATTATGCATAGTATTAGTAATCGAGTATTATGCATAGATAACGTTTACTAGGTTTAACGGCTCATTAATCCAGAGTTTGAATGTATGATTCCGGTGCAAAACTCAGTTGTATTACTAACTCGAGCATGGTATCCCGTAATTTCTTTTCTACTTTGGAAATCATTTTCTCACATTCAATATGGAATGGACTTTAGGTATTGCGTTTCAACTTAAACGTATAGTGATTCCGTCAAAAATTAGAATGAGTGATGACGACAAGGAAAAGGATTAAACGTCGGCCGGCCGAGATTCGTGCATTGATTGGATGTGGTAATATTTCCTGTATAAGCCGACCATCCGATGGAAGATGTCTACGTGTATGGATAAAACTACGAATATTGGGAGAAAACTGCGATGATGGTTTGTCGCCGATTTTTGAGAAAGATCAATTAAGATGATGGCATTTGTGTATTGTTCATGCGCATAGGTACTGTATTAGCTCATAAATTAGTGATCGAAGGAAATAATGTTGCGAAAATGAGTGGGGTGATATGAAATTGCAAAATTAATCATACTTACCTGGCGTAGGGGCTACCGTGATCTCCAAGGCGGTTCCCCCAGGACGAGGCTTACCCATTGCACTCCGGGTAGGCTGACCCCTGCGATTGCCCCAAATGTGGGTAACTCGGGCGCGTAATTTTTGGTAGTAGGGACTGCGTTCGCGCCGTCCCTTAATAATTCTTCCAATGGTATTTCATGTATTTGCATTTGCGATTTTAGGGCGGCGGTTGAACAGCGACGTAAGAATGCGGTAATGGCTCTAAGGGATATATATCTACGGTACGATATTTCCCGCTGGAGGTGCGTTGTTAGTATAGTATGTTGATGCCGGTTTTGAGAGCCCAAGAATGTTACAAGTAGGTGAACGTGTTCATCATTGTTGTGAATTTGGAAATATAGCAAAGAGTATTCCTGATCGTCAATTTCTGATAGCAAATGTTGAAGAAGGTTGAGGATGTTGATGGACGATATTAGTTCTTTGTTAGTCTAATATCCTCTTCAATCTTTCCAATGCCGGAACAACCTAGTGGATTTCTGAGTTGTGGAAAACCGTCGCCGAACATTGATCCAAGCGGTGGTAGTGATGTAATTCCCCGATGGCGTCTCTAGTGCACGGAATGGCAGATTCTGGCGGAAGTGGTGTTCGAATACCCCGGTGGCGCTCTAGTGCAAGGAGTGTCTGCTGTTGGTCGCCGTGTATAACCAAGGTCGGACGACGTGCATGCTAACATCCCGCTAGCGGCGCTAGTGTTATCCCACCGTTTTATTGGAAGCCGCCAATTTAGAAAGTAGAGAAAGGGACCATCTGGAAATGTTTTTAAAAAGTTTAATTTTTATTGTAAACACCGCTGTGCAAGAGAATCCCAACCTAAATTTTCCAGCAAAGTGGTTACGCTGCTGCGTTGGTCATAACAATGTTTGACAAATGTAGCCCTGGATTTGATCTCATTACGAAATCAAATTTATATTTTGAGGATCCCATATACTGGCAGCATACTCTAGGTGGGGTCTGACTAAGGCAAGGAAATGCCGTTCCTTCACTTTTTCGTCCTAATTACCTAGCACACTTCATAAATCCCACTATTTTATTACCACGACCGCATATTTCTCGTTTGTGCTTTCCCCAGGACAGATCGTGAGTTATTGTTACACCCAAGTATTTAAAGGAAGCGATTTTGGTTTGTTTCACTTGTAACTATTAAGAGGAAAGGTTAAAAATGCGGGTATGTCTAATATTACTTTTATCGGGTGAAAGTGGTAGGCAAGTGGATGCGATCTTTTTAGACTTTCAAAAGGCATTTGATAAGGTTCCGCATGGTAAACTCATCCATAAATTAAAGGGCGCAGGTATACACAAGGGGGCAATAAATTGGGTTGAAGACTTCCTTTCAGACCGGGAACAGAGGGTAGTCCTTGACGGCGCTAGTTCTACCAGCGTAAGAGTCACCTCGGGGGTTCCTCAGGGAAGTGTTATCGGACCGTTACTATTCTTGATTTTTGTTAACGATCTGAACCGCAAAGTGAAAAGTAAGATAAGGATGTTCGCGGATGACACAGTGATTTATCGGGAGATATCTGGGGATGAGGATCGTTTAATTCTAGCACGTGATTTAAATAGCATTAATGAATGGTGTTCAAAATGGGGATTGCCTTTAAATCTTAATAAATGTTCGGTGGTAAATTTCTTTAAAAGTTCCACGGGATTAGTTTACAAATTAGCTGGAGTTGACCTTGAAGTAGTTGATTCGGTGAAATACCTAGGTGTTACATTCACTAAAGACTTAACTTGGGGGACCCATATACGTAAAGTCTGCGGGCAAGCATATAAAAAATTAGGATTTATTAGACGCATTGTCGGTAGAAGTGACTCCAAGGTCAAGGAACGTTGTTATCACGCTCTTGTAAGGCCCCATTTAGAATATGCATGTAGCGTATGGGATCCGTGTGAAAAAGGCCTCATTCGGGAAATTGAGAAGGTCCAACGCCGGGCAGCTCGTTTCGTGGAAAACTGTTACGATAAAACGAAAAGCGTCACTGAAATGCTTATGGAGTTGGGATGGGAATCATTGGAAGAAAGACGACTCAATGCTAGGTTAAACTTACTAAATAAATTCGGATCCGCATGTTTCAGCACCGAGGTCTCGAAAATTATTCGCTCTCCAACATATATAGGTCGCTTGGATCATGTGTACAAAATTCGGGAAATAGATGCCAGGACTAGCAGACTCAAGGACTCCTTCTTCCCACGGACAATACGGGATAACAACTCTAGGGTTACACTCGGAGATAACAAAAATGCCACTTGCCACCCTCCGCGTCTAGGTAACAATTAGTTGAACTCAATTGCATGCACTTTCACTAGCCCCCTGTGTGTTGTGTCAGAACCCTTCCCGCATGCCCGAGCGTCTTTACGAACTTCATGCTCCACCCTTCCATCCCTTGTCCCTCTCCGCGGGTGTGCCCTCCTCCCACCTGCAGCGTTGGGCCAGATTCCTCACCTTGGGTGGGAGAGAGTTTTGTATGGAACGCTCTTGTGGTGGTGGTGTTTCGCCTGGCTACTTGCTATAAACTAGCTGGCACGTTCGTGATAGGTTTCTTGCTGCATCCTAGGGTGGAATTATTTGTTGTAGGTAAGCGTATGTACTTGCATGCTTTTGGAGTGAGGATAGGTAGATGTGTGGTTGCATGCGCGTCGAATGATGGGGTGTTGCAATGAATGTGTGCACTGTTGTGGATTGGGGTTTGCATGTGTGTGTTGGTTTTGAATGCGGTGTTTCTTTTTTCCTTTTTCTTTTTTCCTTTTTTTGGGTGGTGGCCTAACACCCCCCGCCACACGCCCTTGCGGCGGCTTGCGGGGTATTATGTAGATGTAGATGAATATTTTTTAAAATATTTAGTTATACGCCAACGGCGTGCGTTAACCACCATTGGGTGGTGACATATATGGCACTAAATCAACGAATTCCAACGGTCCCCCCGCCCGTTATTTTTTTTTCATTCACATCGATGAATCAAATAATATTTTGCCCCTGCATAATTACTCAAGGGCCCGGGAAAAACATGAAGGAATGACCGGCTCATTCCTAGTATGCGTGAGGAAGAAACTTTGACAAATACTTCGTTGGATATGTATTACTTCTATTCAAAAAAGGGAACTGATATTAGCATCGGAGGACTGTGGGGACAGTTGGTTGACAAAGGATTACTTGATGTCACTAAAAAGGAATGAAAATGAGGGCATGTGATTACTGTGGAATAGCAGTTAGGGTTTAGGACGGGTAGGGAGTCGAGTGAAGTCATCAGTAACGAGGCCACAGTTGAATGGAAGGAATAGAGTTTGACGTTAGCGAATGTAGTTCATAAGATAGTAGAATTTTAGTAGATATGCAGAGTCAGGATGGGCAGTGTTGGACTAGATCTTTAGGTTAAGGATATGTATTGTCTCGGGTGCTATTCCGTTAATTCCAGGTGACATATCAAAATAGTTAGATATGTGGTTAAGCTTTATTCAACCACGGCATGAATAACTGATTTTTGCAAAAGACCACGGGTAAAGCTTTCAGTAAGAGCCGATGAGAAAAGGTTAACGCTGCGCATGTAAGACCTCAGTATGAGAACAATCGGAGGAAAACTGCTACAAGAAAGGAAAATGTACGACTGTCGCAGCCCATGATCAAATTAAAAGGCGGGTTTAACTGTTACACTTGTTTACATTTATCCCTATTGGTATTTATGTTGATGTATATTATGATTGAAGTTGCAAAATTCGTTATTCCTCTCCTTATTGAAATGAATAAAACTGGTAAAAGTAGCATGAAATGCTTGGATAGAGCTCAGTTGGGAAAAGAAAAATTATTAGAAAGTACAGTGATGTGAAAATTTGAAATGACTCCACTGTCATGAGGGGTCATGGGTTCCAGCCAATCAATGTAAATATGCATAAATATAATGAATGATATTTATGTAATATAATTATACATTATTTTCCAAATTTCATATTGCCAGTTAATTACGTACACTATGTACCGCATGAGAGAATATGCTTAGCTCCAAAAAGCGGGAAATAAATAAATAAATTTCATTCTGGTTTGTTCATTTGTAGTTTTCGTGGTTCTTCCAAAAATTACAAATAATCCATTTTGGTGCTTGTATCCAAGAATGGAGAATTTGGACAAAAGACAATTTTATTCCTGTTTGCTATTGAAGGGAAAACCGAACGTATAACGACTCCCAACGGATTTTTATTTCCCATTCAATGCACATTAAAAAGAGGAAAATTTATTGTGATGTTCTATTATCTTGCGTTCATTAGAATTTGAAATAATTGAGCCTGTGCAAGTTGCTTAAAGTATAGGAATTACACTTTTTTACTGTGCTTAGATAGATAGCGCGTTTCCGCCCCCCTAAAATGCAAAGATACCCTTTCAGTGGAGTAATTGGTGTGATTTTATTGACACACTGTGCTTGGAATCGATGACTAGGAAATTGTTGTCGACTACCATAGCAGTTTAACGGAAATGGCGACCTTATGGAATGTGATTATAGTATTACTGATTTTTAAGTTAAGTCGAGATGTCGTATTTATTGCGGAATGAACATATATTATGTCCTGCATTTTATTTTTTAATTAATTAAAAGTGAGTTATTATCTAAATGACACGGTATCCTTTCTCAGAATCGTTTTTTGTGGAAGGCTTTTTAGCCGCTTTTTATGACCACTGTCCTACTAACCCATGACACACGTGCTATATATATGGCTACGTAATATCTGCAGAAAGAAGTATACCTGTAAACTAATTGGCTAGGGCACCTGAAAATGGCTTCAAATGATATGTTTCCCAAGCATCATTCTACGGGGGGAAACATTTCCGCGAACTTAGTATACTATATAGTATTAATGGGTGAATTCTGAAATGAAATACAAAGCGTTTAAATCATAGCATGCCGATCATGTTGCGGCCCAAATATTAGATCGCTTTTCATAAAATCCGGCCTCATTCTTCCGTATTCCCTCTCTAATTATGAATTTCCTTCTGCATTATGTAAACCCTAATACAATATGTTCAAGGTATTGATTGAAAATGTTGTCATGTACATAATGTCAAGCTAGTTTCCGCAAGGGCGTGTACCAGCAACGTGCGCACAATCCAAATCAGGACATATCATGCACTGAAACTAATCAGGCGAAGGAAGGTTCTGAAATGAAGCAATATTGAAGAGCAGGGTATTGAAATCATACGGTGGGAATGCCAGAAGGTTCTTGAGTAAAAACATGCAGGATATCGACAAAAGATGTACACTGCCGATGTTCAAGATCGCCTTCGTGCCTGTGGTCATATCCATTGTGATATCTATAGGTAGGCGGAAAGTGAGACATATAAAGGGGCGGGCGTTGGTTGTGGTGGGTAAGGTGGGTGATTTTATGATGATTGCATAATATACAGACGGGTAGAGCATGTAAATGACCGCGTAATACTACAAAATGAAATAAATCGCCTAGGTGACTGGGTTACAGATAATAAAATGGGCATTGATGTTAGTAAGAGTAAGCAAACAAGTTTGTCAAATAAAAAGAATGCACAAAAGGATATTTACACCCTCTTTGAAAAAAGAATCTCATGTTGCAGTTTTACTTGACTGGGGATCTTAGGTGGGGAGTCCAAGTAGATGATGTGTCTCGGAAGGCATTTAAAGTACTTCATTGGGTATTACTAAACTTTAAAGGAAGTAGCGTAGCCACTAAAGAAAAAGCATATAAGGCATTGGATAGCCCTATCCTAGAATACTCGTCCATAGTATGGGATCCACATGGGGAGGGACATATAAAAAATATGGAAACAGTACAAAGAAAGGCAGCAAGATATGTATTCGGAAAGCACGAAGACCAGACTGTGTCACGGAAATGGAAAAGGGAAAGTTTGAAAAATAGAACAAGAAAGAGTAGGTTAGGCGCGATGCACAGAATTTTAAAAAATGATAAATCGTGGGAAGATTTATGGAAAGAGATAGAAAAACCAAACTGGTTTGGTTTAATGTAATAAACAACCACAGTTTTGAAATAAAAATAAGAACGCAACAGACAAAAAAGAAATACTCTTTTTTTAACGGAACGTGATGTGAACGGCGTGAGAAGTTGTATTGCGAAAGTGAAGGATGTGTTTTTACGGGACGCGATTTTGAACGGTATATGAAATTGAAGACTACGTGATTATGGACGGAGTGCGGCGATGAACTGTTCTCGAATATGTAATGTTTCTCTCTGATATGTTCTGGAATGGAGTAAACCTAGCCCACGGGTGATAGTAAATGTAATAATGTAGTTGGTAATCCTTTAAATATCGTTGTATATAAGAGCTTGTGTCTATCTGTTCTTCTTGTGTTGTATGTATGTCCATGTCATTTAATAACATGTAACAATTGCCAAATAGCAACGATCAGTTCTTATGTACTAAAACTAAATCTATCCGTTTCACTATTCCTAAGTAACCGGTAAGAATAACCGATACGCGATACGACACGTATCACTCACTACTGGGTATTTGTGTTTTTTTTATTGTTCAAATTCACCCAAACTTTGTTTAAAGTTTGCCCCGTGCCAGTTTTGCCCCAAATTCTTGCTAACGCTTTAGCTGTTTTACGTTCTGTATTATTTAATTATGTTTAATGTTAGTCTCGTCCCTCATCATTTTTGAATACCTAATATTTTTTAATATACTCTAGTTTTTTAATATTTTACGTACTTCTACGTTGTACCAACCAGGTTCCCTCTTGTTCCTACTTGTCAATGTACGCAATTTCAATGCTATAGCCACCCGTTTGACACGACAAAGGAAAACCACACAAACTCCCACTGTCGCTATGCTACGTAAAATTGCACGGGACGACAGTGATAAACCATCGCAGGAGGTATTTCATGTACTTCGAAGTGCTACTTTGACTATAATAATAAGTTGGCGTGACGTATTTTACCTGGACTACCATGGGAATAAACAAGGAATTAATCGGCGCCTGTGCTTGTGCATGTATATAGACATATATATGTATATGTATATGACATATTCCAGTTCGTGTTGATTTAAGTCTTCAGAACAACAAATATGAATCTCTCCTGCTCTTTCTCTATCTCATCATAGAAGCCTTATAGTAAGAATTCATCCCTTGCTACCATACCTTTTATTTCTATTTTATATTATTTTCTGATTTCGCCTCCATTCGTTGTTGTTCTCGTCGTAATATCAAACTCATGGCTTGTTTAAACATTTTTAATATTTTTCCAAGATAGTTATACCTTCAAATTGTGACCGTATACTTAAAAGGTATAACAAAATTTGGAGAAGGTTCATTCGATTGAGCATCTGAATGGTGCAACGGTTTTTTAAAGAGAAGGGCAACATGAAATAATAGTAATGGGAGGAGCACTGGAGCACTTGATGTGGAAGCGCAAAAGTACTATTTTAATACGTACTCTGTTGTAAACGTCGAAAATAGCGTCGGCCGCCACCAGTAAACGCATGCAGGGGGCGAGTAGTGATTTTCCCCCTTATAAAAGGACCGTGCGATGGCAAATGTTTAAGTGTATGGATAAACCTAGGAAAGTTGGGGGAAAAATGCGATGACGGTTTGTCGCCGATATTTGAGAAAGATCAATTAAGATGATGGCATTTGTGTATTGTTCATGCGCATAGGTACTGTATTAGCTCATAAATTAAGTGATCGAAGCGAATAATGTTGCGAAAAAGAGTGGGGTGATTTGAAATTGCAGAATTAATCATACTTACCTGGCGTAGGAGCTACCGTGATCTCCAAGGCGGTTCCCCCAGGACGAGGCTTACCCATTGCACTCCGGGTAGGCTGACCCCTGCGATTGCCCCAAATGTGGGTAACTCGGGCGCGTAATTTTTGGTAGTAGGGACTGCGTTCGCGCCGTCCCTTAATAATTCTCTCATAGGTATTCCAAACACTGGCATGAATAAGCAATGTTAAGATGGGAAGTGTACCGTCGATGCATCGAATCCACTGCGGGTGTATTTCTCCGATGGATATTAGTCGATAATACGCCCTTTTTGTGGTCACTCACGGGTATCTACTCTCGAACTCCTTTGGGTGAGTTCCTCATTTCGTGCGTGTGCTATTTTAAGCTTCCAATGGTAGTCGATATAGGAAATTCAGTTGGAAACTGTGAAGTAATCCCGTTGATGCAATGGAGATCATTTCAAGACCAACAGAAAGTGGTACAAGAGGTAAATGCAATGAACTCTCACTATGACGGACTTTCCAGATATATCTTCTTTATAGGGTGCCTTATCATGTAGCCGAAACAACGATGAGGAAGACTCGTTATCCAAGGGCAACAGATATTTAGAAAATTCGATGCTGCAGCCGAAAAAGAATTAGAAACCGAGATAGCATACGTTGAAAACCTGATGAAAGCTGCTCATTGCGAGGAACCAGTACTCTCTGAAACCGCGCTGGACTCCTGAAAATTATTTATTTACGGGTATTCGGCTAATATGAGTTCATGTCGGGATATTTGGTCATAATTTCGTATTTTTAAGATGTTGTTTCCCATTGTTGAGATTTTCATTTCGTGCAAATTCTATTTTATTATACTGGTACCTCGAAGGGCCAAGGCCAAGAAGGAGGGAGGGATTACCCATGTCGGGGACATTGAAATAAGTGTTATACAATTAATATTAATATATAATTATAGTTATGGAACGACTTGAATGGGTTTGATAGTCAAGTTTAGCTAAAAAATGTGGGTGTAGAATGGAGAAGGAAAACAACAAATGAGGCATGAGGAGTAGCAGAGGAGGGGAAAAAGAAACCAGAGATGCAGAGAAGCAAAACGAAATGAAAAATGTCTGGATTCTGATTGCACGAAGAATCGTTCGCTGAGCTCTGCTGGAAGTTCTTGAGAGATTTTCATTTTCTTCAATTCAGGCTTTGATTATTTCGATCTTTAGAGAAAGTTGTGGTCCTGAAAAGAACCATATCCAGGATCATACTGTTGGTTGCTGAAAATGAAGAAAAATATGAATGTGGCGAAGATATTAATCAAATATTTAAGGGAATTTTGCACGAAGAATCGTTCGCTGAGTACTGCTGGAAGTTCTGGAGAGATTTTCATTTTCTTCAATTCATTTCTTCATTCAGGCTTTGATTATTTCGATCTTTAGAGAAAGTTGTGGTCCTGAAAAGAATCCAGAATTTTGCAAATTCCTTTGAAATTGTTACAATAATGTTTTACAATTTTAGGCGGGTCACCCCCTTCCACCTGTGTTTACCTCCCCCTCCGAGGAGATGGCGCTCTCGTGCCGAGGAGCGTAATCCAAGACGACCCGACGCGAGTTGACTCGCGAAAATGGGTGAGTTGAATTTATTTTCCTTCTCCCCTGGCTTCAATTAACACAAGTAATGTTTTACAATAATAGATGCGAAATGTTTTTGGAGTAAGAGGATAGTAATACCGTTTACATCAATGACAACGAACTGAATTCATTAGAGAACATAGGGAACGCGAAGGAGCACGAGAAAGGAATTTCGAGGAAAACATTCGCGGAAAAAATTCCAGGAAAATTTTGCAAATTCCTTTGAAATTGGTGCATGTTTTCGCGATATTTTTCTAAGAAATGGGAAATTTTGCAAGGCACAAAATACGGTTTTCGCCATCGTGCACATGTGAAAAAAGGCTTTTTTTATCCGATCGATTGTCGGATTCGAAGGAACCCTTTCCGGATTCATGAAGAATAATAATCAACAAGTAACTTTTCGGATACCATCATCAATAATAATTAATAATGAACAAGTATCTAAACCTTACGCAGGATTTTACAGCTCTCCCCCCGGATGACGAAAGAAGAGGAAGCCATTGAACCACGGAATATTGCCTTTTTAGCACTCTTGCCGGATTCACCCTTTTTTTCCAACCTACAAGCCAGGCCCCTTGTTTTGAATGCCCCCCCTCCCTTTTGGGGACGTTTGAAAATTGCGCCCGACCTTTCCCGGAAAGCGGGGAGAGCTTGCAATACGTCTCGTGTGTCGCTCCCAGAGATTGCACGACCAAACGAACGACTCCGCTTCGCAATTTACGGTTTCGCCTCCGGACTCCGGGGACGCAATTTTTTCGCTCTGTCAGCACATCGTGCCCCCCCAAAACTTTTCTTGCTGCGACCAACCCCGGACACCCACGCAAACACACCCGCTACGACCTTACGCTATTTCTCCCCGACCAACGTCACGCCGCGGCGCCTCCGGCAAGACGCCTCCCGCCGCGCCAACTGCTCCGGGGACGTCCCGTGCAATTTACAAGTTGCAGAAATGTATTTGTTTATCGCTTCTCGGCCTTATGGCTAAGATCAAAGTGTGAACCGTCCTCATCCACAAAGGGGGGGACCGCCAGGACATCGGCAACTGGAGGCCCATTGCGCTTGGCAACACCATCGCCAAGCTATACGCCGGAGTGCTGGCTGACCGCATACTATCCTGGGCGGTCAGCGGTAAGAAGATGCACCCGGCACAGAAGGGCTTCCGGGAGTTCGAGGGGTGCCACGAACATAACTTCACCCTTCAGACAGCTGTCGACGAAACCAGACGCAGACGTTCCCAAATCGCACTTGCTTGGCTCGATCTCCGCAACGCGTTCGGGTCCGTGCCGCACCATCACCTCCAGAAGACCCTGAGGAAGATGGACTTGCCTGAGGAGATGAGGAAGACAGTGGAAGAGTTGCAGAAGGGCTCCACGGTCGTGAAGACCGCCAGCGGCGACACCGGCGTCATCAACATCAACGCCGGTGTCAAGCAGGGGTGCCCGTTATCACCGACCATCTTCAACTTGGGGATGGAGCCGGTGATACGGGCGGTCGCTGGAGAGGCAAGCAAGTCCGGGGTCGTCGTCCAGGGGCAGCCCATCGCCATCCTGGCCTACGCCGACGACCTGGTGCTGGTGGCCCGAGACGAGGAGAACCTGCAGCGCCTGCTGAACATCGCAGGAGAGCAGGCAACAGCTGCAGGACTGGAGTTCAAACCAAGCAAGTGCGCAACGTTGGACCTCAACTTCCGCACCAACCAGCCCGTACGGCCGACCCAGCACACCATCCAGGGAGCGGCCATTTCCAGCCTGAGGGACGGAGAGGCGTACAGATACCTCGGGGTACCATTTGGTTTCCATGTGGACCAAACCCCCGAGGAGGACCTGGTGCGCCTGGGCGAGGACATCAAGAAGATCGACGAGTCTCTCCTCGCCCCGTGGCAGAAGATCGCCGCCACCAACATCTTCCTGCTCCCCAGACTGGAATTCATCTTGCGGGCTGGCAACGTCCAGAAGAAACACCTGACTGACATCGACAAGAGGTTGAAGGCCTGCGCAAAGGGCTGGCTCCATTTGCCCAGACGGGCATCGCCTGAGATGGTCTTCATCGGCCATCAACACGGCGGCGCAGGTCTTCTCCCTCTTTCCGACCTGACTGACATCTTGACGATCGTGCAGGGATATCGACTCCTCCACTCTAGGGACCCCAACGTGAGGATCCTCGCCTGGGGCCGCCTGAGGGAAGTAGTGAAGAGGAAGCTGAGGAGACCGCCAACCACCGGTGATCTCGCAGAGTACCTAAGCGGCAGTCTGCGGGAGGACTTTGGAAGGGACAGCGGTGACTTCGGCTCCCTCTTCACGCAGGTTCGTTCCGCGTCACGTCGCATCGCCGCGCGCATTGGCTTGAGCTGGAGGTGGTCGGACGAGCTGAAGGAGATGCAGATTTCGTTCCGAGACATGAATGACGGTGCAGAAGATCGGCCCCCCTTCATCAGGGTTCCTCCGAAGGCCGTAAGGCAGCTGACGGCGGCCCTGAAGGCCGCGGTGCGGCGCTACTACCTGAACAAGGTGAGCGCCAAGCCCGACCAGGGAAAAGTCATTCGCGCCTCGGCGAAATCTGAGGCCTCCAATCACTTCCTGGCAGGTGGGAGATACACCAGGTTTTGTGATTGGAGGTTTATCTTCAGGGCTCGGCTCGACCTGCTCCCGCTCAATGCCTGTCGCCGTTGGGAAACCAACGGGGACAAGCGGTGTCGGCGATGCGGCCACGCGGAAGAGACCCTGCCACACGTCGTGAATCACTGCACGATGCACTCAAGGACGTGGCAGCATAGACATAATGCTGTCCAAGACCGACTCCACAAGGCTCTGATCGGACGCCGGGGAAAAGGTGACGAAGAGATCAGGGTCAACAGACAAATACCCGGCACCGACTCGACACTCCGACCAGACCTGGTTATCACCAACCAGGTCGACAATACAGTGACAATTGTCGACGTAGCGGTTCCATTTGACAACACAGACGACGCACTGCTGGCAGCCAGGACAGCGAAGGAGGAGAAGTACGCGGCCCTGGCAGAGACTCTTCGCCAGCAGGGACGCCGCTCATCAGTTGCCGCCATCGTCGTGGGAAGCCTGGGGACGTGGGACACGAGGAACGATCCCGTCCTGAAATCCCTGGGCCTACCGCGACGATACTGTACCACCATGCGGCGACTAATGGTGAGCGACGTCATCCGTTGGACTCGGGACTGCTACGTCGAGCACATCACTGGCCACCGACAATACGAGGACGGCTCCGAGGGCTGAAATAAAAGACAAATGTGAAGTGTCAATTCCTTTCCTTCTTCGTACCCTCTTCTATGTTAAACCTTTTTCTGTCCCCTTTTTCTATGAGCCATGGTGTATAAATGGACAAACAGGGGCCGTAGTTTATAAACGGCCCCACCCTCCCCCAAATGTGTAAACCCCCCATAAAAAACATTTATAGACATTTTACTTTAAGACAGTTTCAGTGAGAAGCTTATATTGTTATGTTAATTCTCCCAAAGGAGCAAATCCTACGGCGTATCTGCCTACAACATGTATCTGAATTTTGAATGAGTAAACTCTGTAATTTAAGTATTTTTAATAAAAATTATTAATCTGTTCTTATCAGCTTAATATCTGATACGTCCCGCATTGCGGGACCAGAATATTAATCTGATTTTTGGACATTGGCGGGGTACCCGGAGTTTACTCCATCCCTGCCGCGGGTTGGCCCGGCATTGCAGTACCGTCGGGATCGGCCCATCTTTAAAAGGTCCAATAAGCTGATGAGAACAGATTCGAGTTGGATATGTAATCCTCGGAAATTATTCATGAATTTCGTTTCTGAACTGAGGAGTCTGAGGCATTCCAGTATCGATGCGGCAAATGCAGCTACGCGTGCCCTACCCGTCGCGGATTGGCAAACCACGAGTCGACCCACAACAAAAGTCCTCCCCCAATTGTCCCCCTTTAGGAGGCAATCGACGAGACAGATGCGCAACGCCGCCCAACGCGACCGAGACGCAACCTCCCGAACCATCAAAAGAACCAGCCCAACATCTGGAGCCGGTAGAGCCTGCTGTAATCCTAGACGGCCACGTCATCCCGCCGCCGCCGCCCGAAGATGCAGAACAATACCCGCCAGAATCAGCTGCAGCAGAACCGGCAGCAACATCACGTTCCGACGGCCCCACAGGAGCTAAGGAGAAGCTGTGGCTCGACCGGCTTGCCAGTACATCGGGCCAGCCATTCGAATGTTTCAAAGGCGTGGTAGAAGAGCTGGTGGCCAGCATCCAGGCGGAGAAAAAGGAGGCCAAGGAAAAGGTTGGAAGGGAAGCAACCCGGTCGCGAAACGTTGCGTATCGACCACCACAACGTCGCAGACAGATAGACTACGAATCCAAAAAGGCGTCGGACTTACAAAAACTTTTCAGGAGTCATTCCAGGAGAGCAGTGGAAAGCATTCTCTCTGACAAGTCTCCCTATTGCGACATCCCCGTGGAGGAGGTGGAAAAACATTTCCGCCAAGTCTACGTGGGTGCCGGGGAAGGGGGCTAGGAGGTGGATGAGCCCTCGGCCTACCGTCGTACGACAGAGGCCGAGAAGAAACTACTGCTCGATCAGGTGATTCCTGAAGAAGTGACTGGCCGGTCACGCATGTCTAGGGCAAAGAATACCGCTCCAGGCCCCGATTGCCCTACCTACGGCGACCTCAGAGCGGCCGATAGACATGAACTAATACTAGCTTACATCTTCGACAGGTGTCTGAAGGAGGCCAGAACACCGGCCTCGTGGAAAACCTCCCGAACCGTCCTCATCCACAAAGGGGGGGACCGCCAGGATATCGGAAACTGGAAGCCCATAGCGCTTGGCAATACCATTGCCAAACTATACACCGGAGTGCTGGCTGACCGCATACTATCCTGGGCGGTCAGCGGTAAGAAGATGCACCCGGCACGAAAGGGCTACCGGGAGTTCGAGGGGTGCCACGAACACCATTTCACCCTTCAGAAAGCTGTCGACGAAACCGGACGAAGACGTTCCCACATCGCCCTTGCGCCCGCGCGGAAGAGACCCTGCCACACGCCGTACATCACTGCACGATCCTTACAAGGACGTGGCAGCATAGACATAACGCTGTCCAAGACCGACTACAAAAGGCTCTGATCGGACGCCGGGGAAAAGGTGACGACGAGATCAGAGTTGACAGATAAATACCCGGCACCGACTCGACTCTCCGACCAGACCTGGTTATCACCAACCAGGTCGACAACACAGTGACCATCGTCGACGTGGCGATCCCGATCGACAACACCGACGACGCGCTGCTGGCAGCCGGACAGCGAAGGAGCAGAAGTACGCGGCGCTGGCCGAAACTTCGCCAGCAGGGGCGCTGCTCATCGGTTACCGCCATCGTTGTAGGAAGTCTGGGGACGTGGGACAGTAGGAACGATCCCGTCCTTAGGTCCCTGGGCTTACCGCGGCGGTACTGTACCACCATTCGGCGACTAATGGTGAGCGACTTCATCCCTTGTACTCGGGACTGCTACGTCGAACATATCACCGGTCACAGACAATACGAGAATGCCTCCGAGGGCTGAAATAAAGACAAATATCAAGTGTCATTTCCATATCCCCCTCCTTTCATGTTTCTTCTATGTTAAATCTTTTTCTGTCCCCTTTTTATGAGTCATGGTGTATAAATGGACAAACAGGGGCCGTAGTTTATAAACGGCCCCTAACCCCCGGCCGCAGTGTATACACGGCCGTACCCTCCCAAAATGTGTAACCCCTCCAAAATCATTTATAGACTTTTTAACAATTTTTTTTCTAACTTCAGTAAGAAGCGTACATAGATATGATAACTCCCGGCATTGTATTTAAATTGCCGGTATTTCTATTTTATGTATCTCAATAATTTTTTTTGCTTAAACTCTGTATTTCAAATATTTAAAATAAAAATTATTTATCTTCTTATCAGCTAAATTTCCCTTTGCCAAAAAAAACCACCGCTGTCAAGCAGTTCATCAGGGTTCCTCCGAAGGCCGTAAGGCACGGGTGACCTGAAGGCCGCGGTGCGGCGCTACTACCTGAACAAGGTGAGCGCCAAGCCCGACCAGGGAAAACTCATTCGTGCTTTGGCGAAGTCTGAGGCCTCTAATCACTTCCTGGCAGGAGGGAAATAGACCAGGTTTTGTGATTGGAGGTTCATTTTCAGGGCTCGCCACGATCTACTCCCACTCAATGCCTGTCGCTGTTGGGAAACCAACGGGGACAAGCGGTGTCGGCAATGCGGCCGCGCGGAAGAGACCCTGCCACACGTCGTAAATCACCGCACGATGAATTCAAGGACGTGGCAGGATAGACATAATGCTGTCCAAGACCGACTACACAAGGCTCTGATCGGACGCCGGGCAAAAGGTGACGAAGAGATCAGAGTTAAACGACAAATACCCGGCACCGACTCGACTCTCCGACCAGACCTGGTTATCACCAACCAGGTCGACAACACAGTGACCATCGTCGACGTAGCGATCCCGTTCGACAACACCGACTACGCGCTGCTGGCAGCACGGACAGCGAAGGAGCAGAAGTACGCGGCCCTGGCCGAGACTTTGCCAGCAGGGGCGCCGCTTATCCTGTCCCCTTTTTCTCTTATGAGCCATGGTCTATAAATGGACAAACAGGGGCCGTAGTTTATAAACGGCCCCTAACCCCCGGCCGCAGTGTATACACGGCCATACCCTCCCAAAATGTGTAATTCCCCCAAAATCATTTATAGACTTTTTAACAATTTTTTTTCTTACTTCAGTAAGAGGCGTACATATTTATGTTAATTCCCCAATGGGGGAGAGCCGGGTCTCCTCACTACGAGGGACCCGGCATTGTATTTAAAATCCGGTATTTCTATTTTATGTATCTCAATTATTTTTTTTTTTGCTTAAACTCTGTATTTCAAATATTTAAAATAAAAATTATTAATCTTCTTATCATCTTAATTTCCATTTGCCAAAAAAAACCACCGCTGTCAAGCAGTTCATCAGGGTTCCTCCGAAGGCCGTAAGGCCACTGACGGGTGCCCCGAAGGCCGCCGTGCGGCGCTACTACCTGAACAAGGTGAGATCCATGACCGACCAGGGAAAAGTCTTTCGTGCCTCGGCGAAGTCTGAGGCCTCCAATCACTTCCTGGCAGGAAGGGAGATACACCAGGTTTTGTGATTGGAGGATCATCTTCAGGGCTCGCCTCGATCTACTCCCACTCAATGCCTGTCGTCGTTGGGAAACCAACGGGGACAAGCGGTGTCGGCGATGCGGCCACGCGGAAGAGACCCTGCCACACGTCGTAAATCACTCCACGATGCATTCAAGGACGTGGCAGCATTAACATTACGCTGTCCGAGACCTACTACAAAAGGCTCTGATCGGACGCCGGGGAAAAGGTGACGAAGAGATCAGAGTTAACAGACAAATACCCGGCACCGACTCGACTCTCCGACCAGACCTGGTTATCACCAACCAGGTCGACAACACAGTGACCATCGTCGACGTAGCGATCCCGTTCGACAACACCGACGACGAGCTGCTGGACGCCAGGATAGCGAAGGAGCAGAAGTACGCGGCGCTGGCCGAGACTTCGCCAGCAGGGGCGCCGCTCATCCTGTCCCCTTTTTCTCTTATGAGCCATGGTCTATAAATGGACAAACAGGGGCCGTAGTTTATAAACGGCCCCTAACCCCCGGCCGCAGTGTATACACGGCCCTACCCTCCCAAAATGTGTAACTCCCCCAAAATCATTTATAGACTTTTTAACAATTTTTTTTCTTACTTCAGTAAGAAGCGTACATATTTATGTTAATTCTCCAATGGGGGAGAGCCGGGTCTCCTCACTACGAGGGACCCGGCATTGTATTTAAAATCCGGTATTTCTATTTTATGTATCTCAATTATTTTTTTTTTGCTTAAACTCTGTATTTCAAATATTTAAAATAAAAATTATTAATCTTCTTATCATCTTAATTTCCATTTGCCAAAAAAAACCACCGCTGTCAAGCAGTTCATCAGGGTTCCTCCGAAGGCCGTAAGGCACGGGTGCCCCGAAGGCCGTCGGCGGCGCTACTACCTGAACAAGGTGAGCGCCATGACCGACCAGGGAAAAGTCATTCGTGCCTCGGCGAAGTCTGAGGCCTCCAATCACTTCCTGGCAGGAAGGGAGATACACCAGGTTTTGTGATTGGAGGATCATCTTCAGGGCTCGCCTCGATCTACTCCCACTCAATGCCTGTCGTCGTTGGGAAACCAACGGAGACAAGCGGTGTCGGCGATGCGGCCACGCGGAAGAGACCCTGCCACACGTCGTAAATCACTCCACGATGCATTCAAGGACGTGCCAGCATTGACATAACGCTGTCCAAGACCTACTAAAAAAGGCTCTGATCGGACGCCGGGGAAAAGGTGACGAAGAGATTAGAGTTAACAGACAAATACCTGGCACCGACTCGACTCTCCGACCAGACCTGGTTATCACCAACCAGGTCGACAACACAGTGACCATCGTCGACGTAGCGATCCCGTTCGACAACACCGACGACGAGCTGCTGGACGCCAGGATAGCGAAGGAGCAGAAGTACGCGGCGCTGGCCGAGACTTCGCCAGCAGGGGCGCCGCTCATCCTGTCCCCTTTTTCTCTTATGAGCCATGGTCTATAAATGGACAAACAGGGGCCGTAGTTTATAAACGGCCCCTAACCCCCGGCCGCAGTGTATACACGGCCCTACCCTCCCAAAATGTGTAACCCCCACAAAATCATTTATTGACTTTTTAACAATTTTTTTTCTTACTTCTGTAAGAATCGTACATAGATATGTTAACTCCCGGAATTGTATTTAAATTGCCGGTATTTCTATTTTATGTATCTCAATTATTTTTTTTGCTTAAACTCTGTATTTAAAATATTTAAAATAAAAATTATTAATCTTCTTATCAGCTTAATTTTCCTTTGCCAAAAAAGAACCGCCGATGTCAAGCAGTTCATCAGGGTTCCTCCGAAGGCCGTAAGGCACGGGTGACCTGAAGGCCGCGGTGCGGCGCTACTACCTGAACAAGGTGAGCGCCAAGCCCGACCAGGGAAAACTCATTCGTGCTTTGGCGAAGTCTGAGGCCTCTAATCACTTCCTGGCAGGAGGGAAATAGACCAGGTTTTGTGATTGGAGGTTCATTTTCAGGGCTCGCCACGATCTACTCCCACTCAATGTCTGTCGCCGTTCAGAAACCAACGGGGACAAGCGGTGTCGGCGATGCGGCCGCGCGGAAGAGACCCTGCCTCACGTCGTAAATCACTGCACGATGAATTCAAGGACGTGGCAGCATAGACATTATGCTGTCTGACGCCTCCAATCACTTCCTAGCAGGAAGGGAGATACACCAGGTTTTGTGATTGGAGGTTCATCTTCAGGGCTCGCCTCGATCTACTCCCACTCAATGCCTGTCGTCGTTGGGAAACCAACGGGGACAAGCGGTGTCGGCGATGCGGCCACGCGGAAGAGACCCTGCCACACGTCGTAAATCACTCCACGATGCATTCAAGGACGTGGCAGCATTAACATTACGTCGACGTAGCGATCCCGTTCGACAACACCGACGACGAGCTGCTGGACGCCAGGATAGCGAAGGAGCGGAAGTACGCGGAGCTGGCCGAGACTTCGCCAGCAGGGGCGCCGCTCATCCTGTCCCTTTTTTCTCTTATGAGCCATGGTCTATAAATGGAAAAACAGGGGCCGTAGTTTATAAACGGCCCCTAACCCCCGGCCGCAGTGTATACACGGCCCTACCCTCCCAAAATGTTTAACTCCCCCAAAATCATGTATAGACTTTTTAAGAATTTTTTTTTCTTACTTCAGTAAGGAGCGTACATATTTATGTTAACTCCCCAACGGGGGAGAGCCGGGTCTCCTCACTACGAGGAACCCGGCATTGTATTTAAAATCCGGTATTTCTATTTTATGTATCTCAAGAGACCCTGCCACACGTCGTAAATCACTGCACGATGCATTCAAGGACGTGGCAGCATAGACATAATGCTGTCCAAGACCGACTACACAAGGCTCTGTTCGGACGCCGGGGAAAAGGTGACGAAGAGATCAGAGTTAACAGACAAATACCCGGCACCGACTCGACTCTCCGACCAGACCTGGTTATCACCAACCAGGCCGACAACACCGTGACCATCATCGACGTAGCGGTCCCGTACCATAATACCGACGAGGCACTGCTGGCAGCCAGGACAGACACGAAGTACGCGACCCTGGCAGAGACTTCGCCAACAGGGGCGCCGCTCATCGGTCACCGCCATCTTCGTGGGAAGCCTGGGTACGTGGGACACGATGAACGATCCCGGGAAAATATCAACAAAGTAGTTTAATTGCGTGTTATGAAAACTGCGGTAAAACCGTGGATGGCAATATCATCTGGAAGGCCTTGAGTTTTCCAGCAGGAATGTGCACAAGGTCATACGAGTCATTTGGTAAATAATTGCCGAAGTCGATGCTTTTAACAAGGAATGCTGGGCTCCCATCAGTACACTTTAAATGATTCATCTGGTTTCTTCGCCGGCATCAATTCAGGCTCGCTATTCTTCCGGCTGACTAGTACATTTTAAGAGAATATTTAAGAATTATAACTTTCTGCACATTCATAGCTCTTTACTTTTTGAGTTCAACTTGCAAAATCACGTAGGAAAATTGTTCTTCTTTACGGAGTATCAATTGCTTTCAGCTAATCAGGGAATTCATTTTATCAGAATTGTCAGTGTTACTTCATAATGAGAAGTTGCTCTTGTACCAACGCTTCCAACGGAAGGTATTTCAGGATTTCCTCAAAATAATTGACTTTCGACTGAACTATTTAAATTTACTGCCGCAAGACTTTCGATGCAACATGCTCGTTTCTGAAAGCTACCACTCTTCAACAGCGGAGGTAGATAAATTTTAGACCATTTCGAAGTACGTGAGAAGATAAAGTTTAAGACCGAGCGGTTAACAAAATCACCCTTTCATAACAATCGCATTTCCAATACATCCCTTGGCTTCCAATACATAGCTCCTTTTCTTTCCAGTATTTTAGCTCGCCGACAAAAAGAGAAAATTCACATCGGGGCTACAGCATCCTCTCCTTGCTAGAGAGTAAATAAGTGAAGGGGGGTAATTTCATCATCAAAATATGGCCAGTTAGCCCAACGTTCTCCGATTGTGCTCTAATAAGATTGAGAGAATATTCAATGCATTAAGTGAAAAAGCAATGGCATTTAACATTTTTCCAAAAATAACGGTTATATTATAACTGCAAATAAATGATATTCTCTGGCAAACCAACAACCACCAGTGATAACCAGCGACCGGCTTGGTATATAGGTGGAACGAAGCCTGAGGCGGGATTTCGAGAATTCAGAGACTCGAGAGATTTCAGTGAATGCGGACGTGCCTTCAGATGTCTCGATCTCAAATCCCAACAGATAATGAGCGCGAATTCACCTGAATTCACCGCGAAAAACGAGAAGACGTACAACACAGCAGTACCAGGACCTTCCACCTCAGCCGCATTAGCACCTCGCGTCCCGCCGCCTTCCCCATTACCACACCACGTGTAACAGCATCGCCATTAGGTCTATGGGCGAGGAGCCGGCGTGGGCGGTGGAGATCCGTAACGCCATGATTCAGCCCAACCAGCAAGTCCAGCGGAATGCGGAGCAACTCTCTCAAGCTCTTCCGACGGACCCAAATCCTATCTTGCAGCCACTACTAGTGCAAAGAGGCAGGCAATTCCTGACCAGCGGCTCCGGGCTATCATATTCCTTTACCTCCCAAGTGTTTGCAGTTATTCCCGACTGTCAGTGACAAGAAAGATAACGGCAAGTTATCTCAAGATGTCAACGATTTAAATGTAGTCCAAAACCACGGCTGGAAGCCGGCGACGCGTATCGCATATTCCGGGAAACGAGCGTCACCGTCTCCCACCCACGGCGGTGATGCCACCGACACCAACTATAATTATAGTTGTCTGCTGTCTAATTATAGCTGACAATTATAATTGTCCAGCCGCAAACTTCCAGACCACCGGCACTACAGCGGACCTGGGAGATGCTACCAGAACCGGCAGCTCTTTCGGGGGCGAGGAGCCGGATCTAGGCACAACCAACTTCCCTCCTGGACGACTCGCCGAACCAGCTACATCGCCCCTTATTAAGGTATGCCGTCCTAAACCACCGTCTCAGGAGTCAGCATGGTTCTGGGCCGAACATACCGGCGGTCCAGGAGACGGCGTCTATGACAGCTGGCGTCCCAGATAAGATTTGACGGGCTGCTCGACGAACTGCTTCTACTCGAGGGATCCGGGCCACCGGAAAACCCGACCGACATAAGATGACTATTCGAGCGCCGAAAATGACGCATACAACGTTGAGACACCCCAAATCTGAGAGACCGGCGGACACAACGGAGCAAGAGGAAGTAGATGACGCCTCAGACGGATCGGAGCTAGAAATGTCTGACCTCTTCTCAGGTTTCCCCCCAGTGAGTCCTACACTACCACTTCACCCACGTGTACCCACACCGACAACCCATGAAGTAGAGCTCCCCGAAGTGCGCGCTTTCCCCGCCGGACTACCTTTCAACGACCAAAAGGCATCCGTACGGGCACTTTTCAAGGAAGAAGCCAACTTAGCAAAACCAACAGAGGCGTCTAACGTCGGTCAGCCCAGACATTTGTAATTTTTATGAAAGAATTTTCACGCAACTAAAATTGTCAAATTTTAATCTACCTTAGTTGCTCTGAAATTTGTATTGCTTTCCACGCATATTCACTTTTAACATATCCGTAAGCTGAAATTTAATTAAACACTACTGAAGGCCTCTGATGTAGACAAAATGCCACAATATTGACAATGTGGCCAGGCAGTTTCAAAGGTAGGAGGGTACCCTTGCGGTGTTGTAACTGCAACCACTTAATGTGGTAATACTCGGTAGAAAACTCATTCACAATAATTTTGTGCAGTCTTACTTTCAGTGATATAATGACCGGCAGTCACTATACTCGGCTTTCTTAATCGCTCCAGGAGGCGACTCATTCTGGACGACATACCAAAGGCAGACCAACTCCACCGACGGTAAGCAGCACGTGAGGGCCCTATTAGGCTCGTGTCAGTCAACTATATTCATTAAACCCTTTAATGGTCGAACTATCTGATTGTTTAGAACAAGCTTCTTGCAAAATAAGGAAAGATTGAATTCATAAATGAAAGTTTCCCAAATTCACGATCCACTCAGCGAACACTGACATTGCACAGCCAACAGTTCATCAAAATTCTCCTAGGGCAATTCCTCCCACCAGAATGGGCACTGACTGTCCAGTGGAATGTTTCCACAGTTAGCCATCTAAACTCATCTATTTCTTTTCTCCAATACTGGTGGACCTCGGAATTGCATCTTACACCTCCCACTTCCCTTTTGGTACTACATTATCAAGTTGCTGCAAATCGTCCATCAGGTTTCCTCCAACTGTCACCAGATAAGTGGTATTGCTCCCCATGCCTCTTCTAGAACACCCAGAAAAACTTGCTACATAAAGCACCAACTTCATCACCTTTCGATTGCAGTGGATGGCTGGCTAGAACACAATGCACCGAAGAACATCTGTAATTGTGCAGATTTTGGAAGCAGCAGCTATGAGATTACCATGTATAGGTGCTCCCATCATGGGACCTTTCACCACCATATATGTAGCACACCAAACTCAAGCAGGTATCCAACACACCAAAGCCTCCCAGGATATAAGCCAGCAAGGAGCCAGTTACCACAGGACCATAAGGCAACACCAACCATTATCATTACCAAATGCCAAATCATCAAGCACAGGCAAGCTGGATGTTACATCCACCAACATGAAAACCTGCTGGGACTTTCATTTAATGGCTTTCTTGGACTTGATCCATTGGAGCCCAACTGGAGTTAATTGGCTCAACTAGTATCTTATTGATGTAAAAGATGTAACAAGACAATATCCACTTGTCCCAGTTTGGTAAATTTTCTACATTCACCATTGCACACAGCTGCTTGAGCATTGTCAGCCCTGGACCAATCAGACCTAAAAAATTCTAGTACTTTTACCAACAACCATTTAGTATACACATCAGCATAACTTGTTTCACAGACATCAGCATCCCATACATCCCAAGCCCTTTGGTAAATGCCCAGCATTGTACTAACACTTGAACAACTTAGTGCAATGGTACAATCACAAGATAACAGCCTGTGCTTTAAGAGAACATGGGCAGGGGGAACTCAGCTGATGAATATATTCTGATGGGCAAGTTACTATGAACCTTTAAGCTCAAAAACACCAAGGTACTTTTAAGTCAGAATCCTGGTAATGATTTTTTACTGTGGGCTTCAAAGAGCAACACTATCCCAAACCTTGACAATTGCTCAGTCTGCATACCATTTGATAGGGTCTTAAGTGAGGAATAAGTCCATAAAACAAACCTGAATTATCAACAATAGCATGTTTGTTATCAGTTTTTTTGTTGCAGTAATTATGATAAATGGATGCTAAATAAATTCTGCAACCCAACGTATCGACGTTCAAAATTGCACAAGTGAATTTCTATTAATATAATTTGTAATCAGGCAAGATATTTGTTACCAGTTATTCCTGCCCCGTTAGTCGCCTTTTACGACAAGCAGGGGTGCTGTGAGAGTATTCTTAATCCCCCTCACCACAGGGGCATCATCAATCCCTCTCCTCAGGGAACCTATACCAAAATGAGATTAACTGTCAAGTTTTCATCTTCCTACTAATCATTGGCTATACAACCAGCATGATTTCAACAGAAATGCTATTTATCCAACTGATAGATACATACATGTATGCCATTCATAACAGGGCTGACTTCAATTCAGTAAATGCATTGGGGCAAGAAAAGCTTCTTTAACCCATATCTGAAGTTCTACCTAATTAGATCTCTTGAACCAAGTCCTCAGATTTCATTATCATTAACTTATGAGCAAAAAACTGCAGAAACAATATTTATTAAAGATAATAATGGACCAAAAGGAAAACAAAGGAGGAAGTACTGGAGATGGTGGGTGAGGAGAGGGTTTTGTTGAGAGAAATCCTATGGAGGCAGGAAAAATGGATGAAAGGCATATTGAGCAGTAGTGGAATGTTGAAGAAGGTAATAGAGGGGAGAATGTTAGGCAAACGAGGTGAGGGCAGGACCAGGATAAGGATGTTGGACGGGATGAAGGGAGGAAGGAAGTACACAGAGATGAAGAGAGACCTGATGTAGAGCAGGTTGCTGGATTGGGTTTTGTTTGCAGTTACAAAATATTTATTAGATTGTTGTATCCATCCAAAACCCTACCTTAACCAGTATATTACCTAATAAAATACAAAATAACTCACACAATGGCAGCATAATATGTCACAAAAACTATTGCAAGCATACAATTAAAAGGATGTTAATTCTATTCTGAATTTACAACAATGAACCATAAATGGCATATGTAGAACAAGATTAAATATGAAAAAGTACCTAATACATTGACAATTTACATTATTAATTGCCTTTTTTTACACTAACAATAAGCATTATTTCAGACAGAATAATAAGAATTTCTAGATATGAATGGGTCACATACTTGGGTATACGAATTCAATTATTATCATGACAAAGGACTTATTGAATACATAGGTCAAGCCGTTTTCATGATACCAATGAGTCATATATCAACAAAAACTACATTGTTGAGGTACACAAATGTATTTTACATTGACATGCTGTTCAAAATGATGCTTCAAGATGAAGTGCAGATTCATAACAGTCCAAATCATATTCTTCCCTTTTCTTACTGCTTGCAATGATGCACTGGGCAAGTCTGAATGACAAATACTTTAATGGCTGGTACATCCCATGTTCTGCTCAATCTGAAATAAAAATTTCAGGCATTAATTAGAAACCAGTATGAATTAACCATGAGCTATCATTTCTATCACTTCACCAGTAAAAATATAACATCAAATATCATACACCAGTTTCATTTAAAACAATAACATGAAACAACTCTTAATCATGCAATGCTGGCTCAAAATACTGGATTAACGTCAAAAGTAAGCTCTAATCTTACCCAACCAGCCTTATAGATGGCACAAAAATTGTTCTTTTCATGGTTTCCCACCATTTCTGGTGGGCACAAATTACAACAAAACCATCAGGTTAAAGCCATCAATTTCATTTTCAGTAGATTAAAGGGAGAAACATTTGTTGAAGCAAATAATTAAAAACTTTCTTATGCACACTGATGTTATCCTTCAATACTATAGGCTTACATCTAACTCATCAAAGCTGACTACGATGAAGTTCGTTGTATGTTTGCACCCATGATTATGAAGGTTTCAATTGGTACAAGTTTAAATGTGACCGTATGTCTAAAAATAATAAGCATCATTCCAGAAATCCAATAGAACTGACTTCCTACGAAATGATTGAAAAAACTGACAATATCATTTGAGCAATCATTGAGCAAGGGTTGTGAAATGGGTGAAGTCAGCAAGCCACTTCCTTCAATTTTACCTTAAAAAATGGGTGTGAAAAAATATAGGTGCTGCACTTTCTCTAAGTAAAGAATAAATGCTATCATATGGTCAATGCAGAGGCTAGGTTTGGTGCTTTTCTATGGCCAACCTAACAAGTTCCCAATGATTCATAACTGGGTGAAATATGGATATGCTGCAGAGACAAAAGAAGGTTAAAACAGTGGGTTACTAAGGAAAACCAGCTCCAAGGAAAGCAAAGGTGGTGAAATCAGCTGCATGGAAATGGCAATGATTTTTTGGTTGGCACTGGGAATCATCTACATTCATTTATTGCTTAAGGATTAAACAATAAATAAATAATATTATGCTTCAAGACAAATGCACGAGTGCACACGTGTACACTTTTCATGATAAAAATTATGGAACTTCAGCTTGAACTATTACAACACTTGCCATAGTCACCAGATTTACTCCTCAATGACTATTTTATTTTTGAACTTTAAAAAATGGCTATTCAGAAAATGATTCATCTTAATGTTATGGTCATCGACAACCCAAATGCCCTGAGGAACTTCCCACATCTACTTTCTGGACCACTTAAAAAAGTTGGAAAAATGCCAAGAAAAGAGCAAACTACAAGGAGAATATATTGAAAAATAAAAAAAATCTACAATCATTAATTACTATAAGAGCACCTACCCTAATTAAGGCCACTTATCCTGTTTTGGGAACTGAATACTGATATGATATAATCTAACAGTTATGTCCCACCTTCATTAATGTAATGAATTACCTAATAAGAGTAGTCAACTTTTACCAAACCCATAAATGTTTCTCAGACGAATGTCAAACTCATACCATACCACCTTATTTGATTTCAATTCCCTTTTTCATGGTCTTTTTTATTTTTCCATCAATTATTTCTTAACCCATTTGCAGCAGTAAGCATGCTGTTATGTGCGCTGGATCTGGCCTCAATCACCACAAGCATACTGGAATGCACAATGCATAGTGTTACAAATCAACTGATTCTGCTATCTTGGTTCGTTTTTGTTATTTTTGGTCAGTCTTCTGTATCTCTTTGCAGCCGAAATTTAACGGTCTTCTAAGCAAGTTTTCCTATTCATTACTTTAGAAATTACCTTCTTGTGTCTAAATTCTAGGTCTCCATAAAATGTTCAGCAGTAGGAAGCAAAGATTTAGTGAAAGGGTTGAAGAAAATATCAGTACATTGATATTCTTAGCACAGGTGATTACGATTCATGTAGTGAAGAAGAATCATTGAGTGAAATAACACAATTTCAATCAAGGGACCATTAAGGACAGAAATTAAATACTGACCGATTGGTTATGAAATAGATGGAACTAAAGCTCTACAATTGGTGCTGACGAACTCAAAGAAATATATTAACCAATCAAATGCATGGTTCTAATAAATAAACGAGGCACTACAAAGCCTATGGATGGCACATTTGTATTTACTTTTACTCACCGCTCCCATGGTTTACTTCAATGGCTTTAAAGGGACAGGCTATGACTTTCAGCTGATAGGAAAGGCACTTCCAACCATCATTTTCTTCTGATCACTGCCACCCAAATTTCATCATCTCCCTCTCACCATGCTCTTAACCTTCACATCCATTATTCCTTCTAAATGCCTTGGACCAACTACTAGCAATGTTTGAAATCTGTAATGAAGTGTTTGACAATGATAAATATTAACATCTTGTGGGTTACACAAATCCTTGAACTATCAAAAGGACAAAAAATTAATTCTCATAATTCTCCACAGAGACAATATAACCCCAAAAAGAAAATCTATACTGTGCATGTGTCACTTTATTTTGCTTTCTTAAATTCACTGGAACCTCACTCAACAAGCATATTCCATAGTTATTCGCATAACGAGCAAACTATTTTGACCAATAATTTAATTCTAAACGAGAGACTTACTTTTCATATAATGAGGGTGATTCTCAGAATGAATATATACCTGCTACTTCATTTTGTGTTTGGCACTCATTCCTCTAGTATCTTTATCTCGTAAGTCATCACACATTCTTCCAAACTAGTGTTCAGACAACATTTGTGATTTTTTATGCAAAGTTTAATAATACTTTGTACCTAGTTTTAAAAATTTGCCTAATATGAATTCACAATACAACCATAAACGAATAAAAATAACAGTAGAAAAAATCATTGAAAAAGTTAGAATGAGGCAAAAATATGGCTGTTCTAGCAACCACACACAATTGGTCCACATTCATTGATTTGCATTTTCTTTAAGAATAAGGACAAGATTAAGGAGAAGGATACTTCAAAGGGAGTGAGAACAACATGCAATGGCTGCACAGCCTTCATGATGTTGGAAGGTTTCAAAAGCAACTACAACACAACACTGAACGAGAATATCATTTGTGAGAAGGCAAAAGTAAATTTCATGGGCCACATTAAGATGCTAGGATCTTCACTGGCAGAAGACGTCTTTAAGGGGAGCTCTACATGACTGGAATCAAAGGCTTAGTCTGTCTTGGTGAAGCTGCAAGCTCTGACTTGAAGGCAAGAGGACTTCATCATGAACTTCAATAAGCTCATACATTCAGAGCCACATCTCTGATATCAAGATATCTGCCACAACAGGCTTTTTTCCTGTGACGAGACAGGTCTCCTGAAAGAAGACTCAGAAGCAAACCTATTTTTGGACATGCAACAGTTGAGGCAAATGCATTTCCTAGACCACCAACCAATTAGTTTCACTACTGTCTTATGTCAATGCAACTAGAAAATTGAAAATTAAACCCCTCCTTTGTTACAATTCAGAAAACCCATCAACTTTTAAGAAATGAAGTCCTAAACGGCAGGCTAAAAGTTGGGTACGTTATGGGAAACTTTGCATTGTACCACAATCATGAAGCATCGCCCAATAAGGCAGTGCACACCAGAAATTTATTTAACCATAATGCTTTCCCATTTTTCATACATTTTTAAACATCAGCAAAGCTAAGTCTAGATAGCCTTATAGTGAAAAGTTATTAGGGATGAATCATAAATAATACACTATTTATTATAATTCTTTTTGTTTATACAATTAGGCTTTGCACTCCCACTTGCTTGACTCTGAGATAGATAAAAAGATGATCATGATCGAAGATCCTATACAAGATATATACAATTTTCTTTCAATAAACCTTGAACATAATTGTTTTCCTGGCATGGAATATATTTCAGTATTTACATCAGTTGATAAAATTTAAATAAACAAGGAACGTACCTTCGGTCATGAATCAATGTAAACAAAAAAATCCCAATTTTGTAAACAAGTTTACGGTCTCATGATTTTTTTTATACATCAGTTGATTTGCAAAACTTGTTTCCCTCTACGACTATTTTGCTTTACAAAAAAGAACAAGGAACAAATTACTCATTGTGCAAGGTTTCACTGTATATTCCTCCTCATTACACAAAATTTAAACATCCCTGTACAAATTATACTGTTGGTATTTTGGGTACTCCAAAGGCCACAGTTACAAGTCTTTCTGAATGAAGAGGATGCAATTATATAATTTGAATTGTAACTATTAATTAGGTAATAAAAAGGATTAGCATTTTATATCAAACTGAATATTTTCTTCAGTAAGCTGATAGACTAAAAACAATTTAATGCAAACATTCTCATTACAAATACATTTATGCAACATTCAAGGGATACAGTTTCCAGCTCTGGGTTCACTGGTTTCGTCAGTTTGTCATAATTGTGGCTTGGTTTGCTTTACAAATTAGCATTTCAAACAATTTAATTTATACATAGACACATTGCCGATATGTTGATGATAATATGAAATAATAAAGAGTCTACATCTGTTACAAAAATGTAGAATATTTTTGTCATTACAGATTTACACACACTTGCCAGATAAGCCACTCTCAGTCCATGTCAGCCAAGGATAGTGGTTTACCTTTAACCCCTTGCACTGAAATGACGACTCTAGCTCGTCATGAACTTCCGATGCCAAATCACACAATGACGAGTGTAGCTCGTCATCAGATCTTCTTAAATCTAGCACTATTTAGGGGAACAATATAAATATTTTCAAAGTTTTGTTAAAACATCCATAATGTACATAAAGAACTCATATTTCATGAAATATGATGCATTGAAAGTAATAAAATGATATTACGAGGGTCATCCGGAAAGTAGTACCCGTTCGTGCCGCATGAAGTGCTGACGACGCGAGTAGCCGCTGGACGAGGTCAGATAGCTTCAGTGGCTTGTCTGCCTTCTCTGAGCCAAGTTGCGTGACGCTAGCATTGCCTGTGTTGTTTCTGTGATTGTTTACAATGTTTAAAAAAATTGAGAACGCCGCCAGTTGTGAAGTGAGGGCAGTGATTAAATTCCTCAATGCAAGAAACGTTCGCCCATGTGATATTCATCGCCAATTAAAGGTGGTGTATGGAGACAATGTAATGGACGAGTCGTCTGTTCGGCGGTGGTGTCGCAACTTCAACATGGGGAGGGGGAACACACACGACAATGAGCGTTCGGGGAGACCGTCTGTCATTACAGACCAACTGGTGAGCTCAGTTGACGAATTCGTGAGGAACGATCGGCACGTCACAATTGATGACATCTGTGAGCATTTTTCCAATGTTTCTCGAACAATTGTTCATGAAATTGTTAAACACCATCTGCATTATGCAAAAATTTGTGCAAGATGGGTCCCTCGCATGCTTACAGATGAGCACAAAACCAAGCGTATGGCTGCAGCACTGACGTTTTTCGGACGTTATTCTGATGAAGGAGACTCTTTCTTGACTCGCATAATTACTGGTGACGAAACATGGGTTTGTTATGCATCACCTGAGAGTAAACGACAGCCAATGGAGTGGCATCATGCTCATTCACCAAACAAGCCAAAAAAATTCAAGACAGTTCTGTCCACCAGGAAACTCATGGCAACCATTTTCTGGGATCGACGAGGTGTATTGCTTATTGATTTTATGGCCCGTGGAGACACTATTAATGCCAATGCGTATTGTGAAACATTAAAGAAATTACGGCGGGCAATACAAAATCGGCAGCGAGGTCTATTGTCTACTGGTGTCACTCTCGTTCATGACAATGCCAGGCCTCATGCAGCTTGGATAACACAAAAACTTTTGCAGCAATTCAAATGGGAAACTTTCGACCATCCACCGTATAGCCCGGACTTGGCCCCTTCAGATTTTCATCTCTTTACAAAACTTAAAGACTTTTTGGCAGGAAAAAGATTTGACAGCGATGAAGAACTTAAAGAAGGAGTGACCCTGTATCTCAATGAGCTGGCGGCGAAGGACTATGCAGCAGGAATACAGAAACTTGTCACACGTTATGACAAATGCCTTAATTTGCTTGGAGATTATGTTGAGAAGTAGTTTAAAGTATCCTCTTTCAAATAAAATTTTTTATGTTTGTTAATATTTACTTTTGTGTCTTTATTTCACGAACGGGTACTACTTTCCGGATGACCCTCATATACAATGTAGCGATAGCTGTGTTCTCGATGTTCTTACGGGAAGAGGGCTCGATCATCGACTTTTTACGATCCTACTTTGGGCAGTAGATTTGAAATCACACTTGCTCACAAACTACATCCCAGATTGCCATGAAATAAATTAAGTTCTCTTCCATACATATTACAAATTCGAAGACTATATATTATTTTAACACAGAATAATTTAAAAATAACTTTTATCAGCATACTATTGGTAACATTATTTGTGAAACGCTATTAAAATTTGGAATCTTTGACAAACTGTTAGTTTAGCCATCCTTTTAATTATACACCGTGCACGGGAAAGTGATGACGAGAGTATTGAACTGTATAACAATGGGTGATTGGACAATGAAGAATTAGATGACGACAAACCAACTGAAGCGGAGAATGAAACCTGCAGTGAAACAGAGAGTGATGATAGCAAAGTCATGCTAAAAGTTCGAAAATGCACCTTGCAAGTATCAAGCAGTAGAGATGAAGCATCTACCAGTGCCAGTGCATCCAAGGAAGATTAGGTATGGGATGAAAAAGATAATGATCCAGACATGAAACATTTCACAGAAATTTACGGTGTAAGTGCGCCGTTTCTGTGTCAAGTGAGCAAAAATCTGGAACCCTTACATAATTTTGAAGAGGTACTGAGTGCTGACTTTTGGGAAATGTTATCAAAGGAAACGAACAGGTATGCAAAGTAAGTGATGGAGAGTGAACAGTATAATGAAAAGGAGATAGATAAAAAATAGTTTGACGTGAATCCCAATGAAATGAAAGCCTTTTGTGCATTGTGCATCATCATGACAGAAGTGAGAAACCCATGGGTCCAGATCAATGCACATGAATGGGGAGTTGTGGACAAACAAGACCAGCAGCTGGCATGCTTCCTATTGATGAGAAAGTACATGAAAGGACATAAAAAAATGTTCTTTTATGTATTTGATATTTTGTGTATTTGATAAACAAAAATAGAAGAAAAGTATAACTAGTTTTCATTTGGATGTTGCAAAGGTGTTATTGGCAAAGGTCACTCTGCCAAATTACAATGTGCGTGGACGACCTTCACATGGTGACATACCTGTCCGACTGCAAGCTAAAAATTGGGCTCATTTTCCTGAGCATATACCATCAACAGCAAAGAAACAACACCCAACTAAAAGATGTCATGCATGCTTCAAGAATAATGTCAGAAGTGAGAAAACCTGGCAGCGTAAACTCTGCCAGGTACCCTTACATTTGCAAGAGTGTTTTGAGAAGTATCATACTTTCTCTGATTATTAATAATATATATGTATAGGATATTATGCATTCCAATCTATTCCATAATAATTTTGTCTTACTTTGAACATGGATATTTCCCAATTTTTAATTTTATGTATAGATTTTTCAATGACATATGTCATTTTCTTTTCTCTTAATATTTAATATTATTATTATTAAAGTTGTAGTCCATAAGAAAAAGACCTTAATAAAAGTGAAGTACTAAACTAGACACTTTACAATATGAAATAATAATCACTTTTTATTTCACTGTTCTATGTTGATTACAAGTTACAAAATATTTCATAACCTACCATTTCATTTAAAAAGAAGCACAGAAAAAATAAACAGGAAGATAGGAGCACGATATTCAGACAGTACATTGAAGTGGAAGGGTTAACACTGAAGTTTCTGCCGATATGGTTGACAATAATTATAATATTTCAATCAATATTGTAGCTGCTCATTTGAAATTATGAAAAAAACATTGTTTCAGGAAACAATTCATAGATAGATGATTTATTCCTTATGTTTTTCAAACATAATACGAGGTATATTTGTATGCAGTCAATGTCCAATTCTCTTATGTGACTTTCTTACTTTTCATTCACCTAGGCAATAAAGGACTATGGATCTTCCGGCAGAAAAACTAAAGATTTCCAAGGTTAGCATCAATTTGAGAATAAAACCTAAACATGTAGCTCATCATACAATAGGAAGCACCTTGAAAAATTGGGTGTGGAAGACTCAGTCAGGAGTACAGAAGTACTTGACATGGTTTAATATCTAAAAATAGAGGACTAGGGCCTATTTGATTTCCGGTATGAATGGAATTTCCACAAAATGGATGCAGAGGTCAGAAAATTACAACTGGAATTTGAAAGACAGGCTTTCCCCTGGTGGTATATGCATTAAAAATTACATGGGGTAAAAATGTATGACACTAACACAAGATACAGCAACAATACTTGCTATATATGATTGCCTGTAGATAACATCACTGCAAGAAATAATTAGCTTTGGCAGTTCAATTTGCATGATATTTACAATAAGCACATCTTGTGGGTTAATAGTGATGCCATTGAACCATTTACATGAAAATTACATGCATTTATGACTAATTATGATTACCAGTTAACTCAAGCCTATAATTCAGAAGATATTTATATTAATTAAAGAGTTTGACAGGAAATCCCTAAGATTTACTCATCAAATCCCACGTTCTTGGAGAAAAATTGGAAATGACAGGTTTCCACTTTGTGTGCTAGGGCCATTCATAACCACAAGTTGAAATATTGCTATGGGATAATTTGGACCAACTTTGACTGCTGAGTAGAATAATAAAAGAACTCTATTCTTTGAAACAATTAGGCTAATGAATGCTAAATCAAGATTATCATAATAGACCTGTTTCACAAGTACTTCACACCGGGAGGTATGATATACCAGATCCATGCTCTGGGACTTCTTTTAGCAGACATAACAGTGCTTTTCCATAATAACCAGCATCAAATGAACATCGCAGATCATATTATTGTTATTATAAGATAATCTACCGGTTATGGTAGGTTTTTGGATGGACAGTAGACAGTTGGACAAAACTACCAAAAAAATATTTTGTAAGTAGGACAGCAACCTACTCTACATCAAATCACTCTTTATCTCTGTGAACTTCCTTCCTCCCTTCACTCTGTCATCATCCCTATCCTGTTCCTGTCCTTTCCTCGTTTGCCTAACATTCTCCCCTCTGTTACACACTTCAACATTCCACTGTCAATCAATAAGCCCCTCAATCATTTTTCTTGCCTCCTTAGGATTTCACCCAACAAACCTCACTCCTCGGCCACATACCCAGCACCTCATTTCTTTTCCTTTTGGCCCATTTCACCTCCATTCTTCTCCACATCCACATTTAAAATACCTACAATCCATGTCTATCCTCCTACTTCAATGACAATATTTCCATCCCATACATAGCTACACACCATATCAAAGTTTTAACGAGTCTTTTCTTAACATCCTTACCCAACATCCATGTCATCAACTCTCCATGTGAAAGCATCTTTCCCTAGTGCAATTCTTCTCCTTATGTCCCAACTACTTTGACCGTCTTGGTCCAAAACTCTTCCAAGATACATAAACTGTTACACCTGGTCTAGTTTTGGCCCTCCTATTTTCATGTTTATCTTAGTCTTTTCATTCTGGAAAATTGCATAACCTTTGTTTTATTAATATTGATTCTCATCCCATATCTGTCGCACTGACTATGCAATTCACTCAGCAATGCTTGCAACCTCTTGCCTGACTGACAAACTCAAGTTTCAACATCAGCAAACCTAACTTAATTAAGAATTTCCCACAGACTTTCATTCCTATCTTTAGTTCTTCCCAAGCCTCTTTAATCATTTCCTCCACATATACATTGAACAGCACAGGTGATAATGGGCAACAACCCTGCCTTACACCTCTTCCTAACACTGCCCATTCTGACTCTCCGTTCCCCACTCGCACCTGAGCAGTCTGAGACATGTACAAGTTACAGATTAGCCTCCTACCCCTCCAATCCATTCCTATTTTCTGCAATACTCGCATTTGTTTTTCCCAATTCACTCTATCAAACACCTTTTCAAAATCTACGAAACAGGTTAATACGTCCTTAATTGTATTCTATATTCCTCTCAATTAGTGATCTCATTACTGCAATGGCATCACGTGTACCTCTCCCCTTCCTAAACCCAAACTGATCATGCCCTAATTAATCATTTGCCCAACTCTTTATCCTTTTGTTGATTATCTTTCGAACAACTTTAGCTGCATGGGATATCAAACTTATTGTTCTGTAGTCCTCACATGATGTATTCTTCACCTTTTTCGGAATAAATACTAACACTGATCACACAAGTCTCATAAGAACAAGATCACACACCTTTCTGAGTCACCTGGAATTTTCCATGCATACCTATGCCTTTTGTGATGTCTACACCATATGTTAGTGATGACTAACCCCTGCCACAATTTCACCCATCCTCAGCAAACTTTCCATATCCTCACATTGTTTTCCACCAAGCTCCTTTTGCTTTATTTGTGGTCCATCTCAATTTATTATTTAACTTTTTGTACTTCATTTTACCTAACTATGTCTACATTCTTCCATTTTCTTCTCTCATCCATCTTTAAAATCATCTCATCCGTGACCCATGGTTTCCTTATCCTTTTCCCCTTAACGGTTCCTATAGTGTCTTTAGCGGCTTCACTTGTGTCTTTAACGACATCACTTCCTTAATGCATTCCCATTTTTCTTCGATAGCACTCAGCTCTTTACTGTCATCCATGATTTTCTCTACAGTCTGCTGATACTCCTTCCTCATTAATCCATTTAATGCTTCTACATTCTATTTCCTAACCCGCCGCCCCTGCCTTAACTTTTTGAAACGGACCTTGTATTCCATCTCAACTACATTGTGGTCAGAGTCCACATCCGCTCCCGGGAAGCTGTGCGAATTTACCCCACTTCCAAAACCTGTGCCTAACCAGAATATAATCTATCTAATACCTTTCTGAGTCACCTGGAATTTTCCATGTATACCTATGCCTTTTGCGATGTCTACACCATATGTTGGTGATGACTAACCCCTTTCACCTGCAGAACTCAATTGCTTTCTCCCCGCGTTCATTCCTCGTGCCTAAACCATAGTCCCCGACCTCATCACCATCTCTTCCTACACCTACCGTTGCATTCCACTCACTCCCTATCACTATCAAATGTTTCCCTGCAGGAACACACACGATTATATCCTCATCATATATGACCTTATAACTCATCGTACATCCTACCAACTTCTTCCTCCTTCTGGTTGCTCAGTGGCATGTATACCTGAACAATGACCAAGTTCGTCAGCTCTGCTTTAATCTCTACTAAAAGTAATCTCTAGTAAAATTCTATCTGTCGCTTGCTCTATGTTGACTACGCTTCTTCCTACCCCTTTATTTAAAATTACGGCAACCCCTCGTTGGCTCTCGTCCCTGCCGCTGTATATCACTCTATAATTGTCACTCCAGTAATCCCCGCTATCCTTCCATCTCACCTCGCAGAGACCTAAAACATCTATATTACCTCTTTCCATCTCTCGCTTAATATTTTCTAATTTGCCTCTCCTCAACATTGTCCTGACGTTCCAGGTTCCCATTCTAACTACTTTCGCCTTCTTCTGAGTCTTCTGTCCTGCTGCAGTTATCCTTCCTTCCTTCTATCTATATTACCTCTTTCCATCTCTCGCTTAATATTCTCTAATATGACATACCCATATTACGAACTTTGAGAAGGTATAGAAAAATGAAAACTACAAACATTTCTTAAGTATTACTGGTAATGAAATAGCAGAAAAAAGTCAAAATTACTCTGTAATTTAATTTTTTTAATTTATGCCATAAAAACAATAATGAGTCTTCTGCTGAGCACAAATTAAAAAGTGAATGCAGTAGACAAGACAATTAAGAATGGCAAAATTCCTAGATGAGTTCATACCCCTAGTCTCAGGGAAATAAAATATTTCCAGAACTATACATATAAATGATCTGGTTTTTCCCATATACCCAGTATACCTAGATCTGGTTTTTTCACATTTTTATTAAAGCATGAACCTTACTGATACCCTTCAGCAGGCCAATTACGCAAGAGAAGGTAAGGATGGAGTTGTAAAGTTGGGAATTAAAGAATTTTCTTGAAGCTACTGGTTGCACCAATTCAAAAACTGATTATAAATGATGTGTGTTCTAAAAGTATCGTGAATGCTGAATTTTTGCAGGTTACGCATATTTCATTCTCGATTTTTTTGTGGTGTTATATTGGTACTTATGTCTCTCATTTATGCCGAAAAGTTCAGCAATTTTGAATGACCAGTTAATTGGTGACAGATGTTTTGCTTGGATGTTTTATTGGGTTGTCTTCAATTTTTTCCTGTTCCAAAAAATGGATCAAAGAATCTGTATCAAATTTTATGTGAAAAATGAAATTAAGTGCGCGGATGCATTTAGAATGTTGACTGTGGCATATGGAGAAGCTACCTTGGACCGAAGCAACGTTTATCGGTGGTACAAAATGTTCTCAGAGTGCCAAGAAGATGTGAATGACAAACAGCAGAGATCAGGTGTCCGGCACGGACACCCGAGCAAGTCAACAACAGACAAAAACATTGATGAAGTGAATGTGGCGGGGGGTGTTAGGGCACCAACCGCAATTTAGAAAGAAAAAAACCACATTCCCTTCATTTCATCTAACATACTACCTTGATCGAAAAGTTCCCGGAATAACCACCATGTGGCGCTCCCATCGTTCTGATTTGAGTTCTGTTTTTTTTGTTAAATTGGTACATCTGTTGTTGATATTCCCTTTAAATCTTAGTGTCATAACTTGACATTTGCAAAAGTTACGTAGCCAAGAGTACATCTATCTCTGTGTGTGTTGGCGATTTTTTACAATTGCAGAAATGGATTTAAATTTGCAACAACGAACTTGTATTAAATTTTGCGTAAAAAACGGATTTAGTGGCGCACGGACGTTGGAAATGTTGGAAAAGTGTTTCGGCAACGATTCTCTAAAAAAAACGGTCGTTTACCAGTGGCACGAGCGGTTCAGAAGTGGTCGTGAGTCAATCGAAGATGATGAACGCAGTGGCAGACCATCGACATCGAAAGTCGGTGAAAAAATTGATAAAGTAAAAGAAATGTTGGTCAATAACCGCAAATTAACCATCAGAGAAATAGCGGAGGACTTGAACATTGCCTATGGATCCGCCCAAGACATTGTGGTTAATGATTTGGGTTTCCGTCGTGTAGCAGCAAAGTTGGTGCCAAAAGACCTCAATTTCATGCAAAAAAGAGACCGTGTTGACGTCGCAAAAGACATGATTTGCGAGGCTGAATCCGATCCCACATTCATCAAAAGGATCATTACTGGAGACGAGACGTGGGTTTATGAGTACGACACGCAATCCAGACATCAGGCAAGTGAATGGCGTTCACCAAATGAGCCGAGACCAAAAAAACCACATCGTTTTCAGTCAAAAAAGAAGGCAATGCTGACGGTTTTCATGGATTACAACGGTGTAGTGCATCATGAATTTTTGCCAGAAGGCCAGACAGTAAACAAAGAGTATTATTTGGGCGTTATGAGACGTTTGCGTGAAGCAATTCGCCGAAAGAGACCAGAAATGTGGGCAGAAAACTCGTGGATTTTGCACCATGCTAACGCACCGTCGCACAGTGCTATCATTATTCGTAATTTTTTGACGAAAAATGCAACAAATACTATCCAGCAGCCGCCGAATTCACCTGATTTGGCTCCCTGTGACTTCTTTCTGTTCAATCGAGTTAAAAAACCATTACGGGGAACGCGTTTTAGCAGCCGAGAGGAAGTAATGGAAAAATCGCAGGAAGCACTGATGGACATACCGAAAACCGAATATAAAAAATGTTTCGAGGATTGGATCAAGCGCTGGCATAAGTGTGTTGCAGTCGATGGGGATTACTTTGAAGGGGACAATATAGATTTAGATGAATAAACTTGTATTTTTAATTTTCTGAATAAATTCCGGGAACTTTTTGATCAAGGTAGTACCCTTCCTTGCCTGCCTGACATTATCCCCTCTTTCACAGTCTTCAACATATCATTGCCTATCAACATTCTCTGCATTCACCATTCATGCCTTCTTTGGATGCATAACAAAACTACTTTCTCTTACCACGTATAACACTTCCTGGTTGGTTTTCATTTCAGCCCACTTCCACCTTTTCCTCCAACACTCATATTTTAAAACCCTCCAATCGACTCAAGAAGTTTTCTTGGGTTTCCCACTGGGTCAGGTTGCAGTGCACCAATGTTTCGAAGGCTGACTCTGCCATCGTCGTCAGGGTGAAGTCTTCACTGCAACCTGACCTGGTGGGAAACCCGAGAAAACTTCTTGAATACCATTCGCCGGGAAAACTTGAGATCCTCCAATTATTTATAATATATTATAATATTCATTATTTTGCTGCAAAGACCATGTTTCCAATCATGTAAAACCAACCTCATCATGAAAGTTTTAATGAGTCTATTCTTAATATCCTCACTGACATCCCTGGCATCATTTCTCTTCTCCGTGTGAAAGCTTCTTTGCATAATTCAATACTTATTCAAACATTTTGGTCCAAAACACTTCCCATATAAGAAGCATAACTTTACTCATCTTTAACACTGCATAACCTTGTTTGTCTACATTTACTCTCATGTCATGCCAATTCCAATTTTATGTCATGTCAATGCTACTGACTTTCCAATGTGATCAGGAATGCTTACAACCTCTTAGCTGTCAAATAAAAATAATTATCTCCAAAACTAACAGATTTTGTAGATTTCTCACCAAATTTCCCATTTCCACTTCCTACCATTCCTCTTTTAACATTACCTCTAATACTTAGTGAAAAGCACTGCTGATAATGGGTACCCCTAACATACCCCCCTTTCCTATAACTGCCATCCTGACCCTCCATCCACCGCTAGCACCTTAGTAGTCCGAAATACACACAGGTTGAGGAAAGTCAGCTATACCTCCAATTCAGTTCTATTTCTGTATTAGAATAATTAAAGCTTCCTAATTTACTTTATTGACCTTCTACAAATCTATGCAACAAACAAAAGCATCCTGATTGCATTCTGGCCCTCTCCATTACTCCATGACTTCACTTGTGCTTTGGCATCATTTGTGTCTCTAACATGAACCCAAACTCATCATCCTTAAGTCAACATTTACCAAGTTTTGTTAATATTCTTGCGACTGATTTTTCAAATACAGTGATGCCAAAACTTGCAAATAACAGAATTTATCTTTTCCCACAATATTCAGCAGTTCAATCACATCCCATATGATTTCCTATTTTTACAACGTACGTGGGACCCCATATTCACACAATTTCATTCCCAGTTTTCTCACTACTTGAATCACTATGCACTGGATTTTAAAAAATTTTAATTAAAAAAGTCTTTCTTCATCTTTAAAAAAAAACTCTACTTCATTCCGTACAAATGCACTTACAAGTGACGAGAGAGAGAGCAGTAATATGAACAATTTAGGGAAAATTTTGAATTAGGAAGGCAGTACAGATTATCAAGAGTGGCAGAAATGTGAACTTAAAATCTCAGTCTTCCTGGAAATTACGTTAAGAAATGACTACATTGGAAGACAAGGAGTTAGCCAGATAATTTAATATTATAAAAAAACCCGAGGGAGACTTCATATTGCCCTTAAGTGGAAATCATTAGGAATAAAAATGACACCCAAACATGATGTAGCATGGAAAACGCAAGAATTGCTGACAAAAGGGATCATTTGCACTAGCTTAATTCAGCAGATGGGCTCCTGAATAATGAAAGGTATTCAAACTTGCTTTATTACATTTAACCTACAGTGAATCAAAAAAATTTTATCTTCTTCAAAAAATGTTGAAATTGGACAACTGTTTGTCTTAATAGAATGGTGACAAGAGATCAGATTCTGGTGTGTCAAGTTTTCCTAAGTTACTTTTACATATTTTTTATCCTGGTTGGCAATAAAAAGATGAGGCAAAACAAGAACATTTTCCATTGAGAGCAAAATAAAAATTCTGGAACAAGTTTAGTCTCATGATGGAAATCGTATTGATCTGGCAAAATATCTTAAATTACAGGCCTCTACACTGAACACAATAGTGTAAATTTGAGACTAGATTGTGAAACATGCAACCCCGTGCAGGTACTTTTCTTCAAAGAAAAAATGTAGATTCCCAGTACAAAGAATTACTGAATAAGTGGTTTTTAATAGATAAATCATTAAATATTGACGTGAATGGTGTCGTCATAAGAAAAAAATAAGGCACTTTTATAAATGTATTGCAAGGTTAGGAATTGATTACCTCACAGAATCTAATGGTTGCTTGGCTTTGTCTAAAAATAGGCACAATGTTGTATAAAAGGCTGTGAGTGGTGAAATTTTAAGTGTGGAAGACATGACTGTAAGTCAGTGGAAGGCGTCAGATTTAATAAACTTCTTGAAGACTATAACCCAAAAGATGCTTTGAATACAAAATGAGACAAGGTTATTTTGAATGAACACTTGAGAAAAGTAGTTACAATTAATACCTGCCAATTGTACATGTGAGCTCCCCATCCATTGAATACACACTTGAGAAATTTAATTACATTTTTTGTGTGAATTGTACTAGTGAGCCCCAGCCACTGGTTTGAGATATAATTCACACAATTAAGGTGCATTATTGAAGAATGACCATACAGAAATGCATATATCTGCATGATTGTGGTTGAAATATAAAGACAAATAGAATGTACTCGATGCTTTACACTACGTTGCATTGGCTTGTAAGGGCATTTAGGATTCTAATATATATAACACCTTTAGAAAGGCAGGACTTTATGCTGATTGTGATGAAGAAATTCTAGTTTAAGTATTCAACATGCTAATGATACTATAGACAATCACTTCTGTAATTAAGCATGTAAAATGAAAATTCTCCTTTTTCCACTATTTACATTTTCCTGTATTTTACACTAATTCTGGGGGTCCTAGAAAAATTAAAATAAGGAACTTTACTACATTTCCTTCTGGTTTGATTATTATTGAACAGGAAGTCTTCATTAAGAATGGCAGGATTGAATTTAGGTAGCAGTAGTAGTATAACCACTGAGTAGCTAACTGATAACTTCCAGTGTATGTGATATGCCACAATGCTCCCATTTACCACATGGCTAAGAAAAAAAGTTTAATGACCTTCCTTACACCCACATACTATGCATAGGCAGTATCTATCTATGCCTAGAAGTATACATTATGCGACAACTAGAGAACAATAAAACAAAGGTTATGCAGTTTTCCAGAAAGAGTAAGGCCAAGTTAAACATTAAAATAGGAGGGCATTAACTAGAGCAGGTGAAACAGCTTACTTACATTGGAAGTTTTTTGTTCCAAAATAATCAAAGAATAGTAGGGACGTAAGGAAAGAATTTCATGAGGCAAAGACGCTTTCACTAGGAGGGAATTGCTAACAGGGACATTGAGTAAGGATGTTAAGGAAAGATTTTTTTTTTACACTTTGATATGGAGCAAGTTATGCACAGAACGGAAACATGGTAATTGAAGCAGAATGATAGGTTTGAGGGTTTTGAAAGGTGCATGTGAAGGATGGAGAAGATGAAGTGGGGAGGAAGGAAAACAAATGATGAAAAGGGAAAGCCAGTCATATGTGATGACTAGATAAAAATCTAATTTCACATGCAAGTGATACATCATTCAGAATTAGGAATGAAAGGTAATAGATAAGGCCAAATGATTCTATATGTGATGATCAGTTAACATTTCAAAATAGAGAAGCACCTGTGTTGCCACAGCAAAGAAGAGGAACCCTAATACCGTGAAACAAAGAATACAATCAGAATGTATTCGTCTACTCAATATATTTCAAGAAATGTTTCATGGATTGAATTAATGGGGCAAACTTAATGCTTGTACAGCATATGATAGGAGTAGATTAGAGGGACAAGAGTCATTCACAACCTTCTTATATCTCAGACTGTTCCGGTGCATTTAGACTCAGGAGAGTCTCACTGGCTCATGGAAGAAAGAGGGTGAGACAGACTAGTTCTAACAAACAAACGAGGTATTACATTTACCTTTACTCATCCCACCCACAGCTAACATTGATGGCTTTCCAGGGATAGGCTACAGCTTTCAGCTTCAAGGTGAGGTACTCCCAACCATTATCTTCTGATCACTGCCAGCTGATCTTCATTCACAGCTTCTCTCTCGTCGTGCTCCTCTTAACCTCCACATTCATTATTCCTTCCAAATGTTTATGACCAATTACTAGCCATGTTTGAAATCTGCAATGAAATATTAAAGAAACATTCATATCTTGTAAGTTGTAGGTCCATCCTTTCATAATCAATAAGGCAAAAAACATATTTGTACAATTCTCCACAAAGGCAATATCGCCCAGGAAGGGAGAATATATATCGAACATGTGCAGCTTTTACTTGGCTTTCTTAAATGTTTAGTCTTCCTTAAATTATGAACAATTTGAACCCCCCCAAACAGTAGTGTAGGTTTTCTGGGTACTCCAAAGGCTGTAGTCACAAGTCTTATCTGGCAGAGGATGACATCTAATTTGGAATTTAACTATTACGTAATATTATTTAACTATTATTATTACGGTCAGAGGGATCACAAACACAAGATTAGAGAGATAGACGGCAAGACTGACAGGCTTAAAATGTCATTTGTTCCTAGAACGATAAGAGACCATAATGCTTGTACTCGAAATCCCCCAGGAGTCAGTTCACCACCATAAGTATTAATGGGGTTAATTTTTTAAATTAATAATTACAGGTTAGGGACCGCACATGGATATATATATATTTTAGTTACAGGATCCCCCCACGTTCCCCCATCTATTTGAGACACCATAACCCCCTAATCCCTTACCCTTTCCTCCTTGTGCTACACCCCCTGCCATCCACCTTTTTTGGTGACTCGCAGGGTATTTATGTAGATGTGTTATTAGGTATAAACAAAATGTCAAATATCATATCAAACCAACTTTTTTCCATCTGCAAACTGAATAAAAACAATTTAATGCAGACTTTCATCTAAACAAATATTTTTACAGAACCCCCAAGGGATATATTTTCCAGCTCCTGTACTGAATGAAATGATTTTATTACTCTCATCAGTTTTTCATAATAGTGATGAGGTTTGTTTTACAAATTCGCAGTACAAATAATTTAAATAACACAAAGCAAATACATTGACGATAATATGAAATAATAAGTGTCTACATCTATTAGACAAAGAATATGCTCACCAATCCAAATTCACAGTCTGAACAATCAACCACCAGTTGAGAGTGGCTTATTTAGTTTGCCAGAGGCAGCACTATTGTACCTTAACACAAATTACATATAATATTCAAGTTTATAGAAATATGGTCAACAGCAACAATAATTCAATATGTCAGCTGTTCATTAGAACAGATCTCAGTGTAAATCAGGTTTTCTTATTAGCTTAACTGGTAGAGCATCCGCCCGGCAAGTGGAAGGTGCATGGTTCAAACCCCGGATATGGAAATATTTTTACATTTGTGATCTGCTCAATTCCGCCTTCCCCGCCTTTCCTGTGTTGGTCTTTTATGTGTTTTCCTATCCCCTTTCCTTATATATCTATTTCTATGTGTGAAACAATATTTGTTCACCATGTAGCGGGATTTCGTGTTTGAATGCACATATACATACACATATATATACCAGACATGCCAACTTTCAAAAATGAAAAATCGGGAGGACATGCCAACTTTCAAAAATGAAAAATCGGGAGATTTTTAGAAGTGTATCACGAAGTAATCACTTTTAATTACCACAATATTTGCATGGCACCTTAATCCCTTTATGACACTTTGCCAATTTTTAATGAATGTCACACTTTATTAACATGTTAAGCTAAGTACACAGTTTGAACAGTTCATCAAGAACGTAAGAAGGAAAAATCGGGAGTCTCCCGCTTAAATCAGGAGAGTTGGCATGTCTGATATACATATATATACATAAAAAACTTAGACAGTAACACACAGCACGAGAACACAAAAAGAACACTCACAATAATATCTTGATAATTTCGACGGACTCAAACTCCGTCTTCTTTGGAAGATAAGATATGACTGAGGAAAAGGGGTACGTGGTGGAGAGAGTAGGGGACGAGGGAGAGGGGAAAAACAGGTAGTGGGGGAGGGGTGATGGAGGGGTATGTGAAGGGGAGAAAGCAGAGCGGAGAACAGGTGGTGGGAGAGGGGTGAAGGAGAAGGTTATGGAGGGGGAAAGGGAGGCCAGAGGGGAGCGGAGATGGAATAAGGAGGATGCGGAAATAGTAACAAGCGACACAGAAAATTAAAAATTCATCCACAGATACCACAACACCCATGACCAAGGCATCAACTCACCAAGTCATCATAAGGGCTCGACAAGTCAAAACCCAGGACAAGAATGACAAAATGTATGCGGATGACTAAATTGTCCCACCACCTCGCAAGAAACAAATCCACCTCCATCCCCCCCACCCATTTAGTGAACGACATTGAGACCCGGATGTTGATAGTCTTTACACAGCCATATAAATGCCAATTCCATTGTTTTTAATTTTATAGGGTTATCGGATGGGGGAAGGGATGCTAGCACAGAAACATTGAAACAATGGTTGAAGGGGATGTTGTGGTGGGAGGCATGTTTTGGGATGGGAAGACCCGCAGACGTGGAAGAGGGATTACATGAGGCGCGATGATTGTTCACCCTGAGGTTCAGAGGTGTAGAGCACTGGCCTATATAAAATGCCGGGCAGAGTTTGCATGTCAGAAGATAGATTACATTCTGAGATGTTCATGAGGAGTGGGGGAAGGGCGGGAGAGAGTTAAAAGGTGGGATGGAGAGGGGTGGAGTGGTGAAAATAGGACAAGTTTTGCATCTTGCTCGCAAGCACGGAGTGGGTGATTGTGGGAGTGGGAGGGGATTTGGAAAGAGGCTTGGTGGATTGGAGGAGATCTGATAGGTTGGCGGGTCGTATGAAGGTAACAGAAGGGCATTACGTGTACACTACCGATTTCCAGAAATCTGCCCAGCCATCACGACCAAAAAAACCTTTCTCAACCTACCCCTTCCCTGCCAGACGACCAGACAGGCAACACTGCCGAACACGTGTTGAACCTCTCTAGTTTACCCTGAACCAGCAGCAAGTTTCACTACTAAGTAAAGGCCTCTCTTTCTCCCCCACCCCCAAAGTCAATCATGTTACCATCCTCTCTGATGCTATAAATTTCGCTAGAAATCTAAGATGGCGACACTTCTGGTCTTCACTACCCGCCAACTCTAATCCTCCCGCTCCCATACATAGCGCCTTAACAAATTTCCGCCTGCCATCCCACTTTGAGCCTAAACCTTTACCCCCGAATCACCCTGTCGAAATATTTATTAATCTTCTCCTATCTAAAATATCTAGTCCCTCTTTCCTGAACTCTCTGAATCCTAAACCGAACCTCTCCCCTGCAGAAGAATCCGAATTGAGAAAACTAATAAAAAATCCCAACCTGGTCATCACCAACTTTAAACTGATGAAAAGTGTACTCAACTGGTACACTGGGGTATCTAGATATCCCATGCGCTCTTTCAACGTGCACTACTAAGGACTGCACAAGCGACTGGCGGCAAAACCAGGCTCTCCCTACTCCGAGGATCAAAGTGAATTATGGATAAGTTCTCGAATCATTAACGGTGGTCGTATGGCTTTGGCGCGAGATTTAAATAGATCTGGGGTATCTAGACACCCCAGTGCACCGTTCTGGGGTTAAAACAATTAGATTAATGCACGGTAAATCAGAGTTAAGTAAATGGGCTAGTCCCACAATACTTTCATTCCTTGTGGTACAAATACCAGAACCATGCTCTGAGACATCGTAAGGAATAAATTAAAGTGGTTGCTTACAAAGGCTAGAGAGAAGTGAAAATCCCAAATTATTAATTCGCATTGAAATTACCCATCACAGGAAATGCACACAAATGTTCTAGTGGGCTACAGGGCTGATTAACTCTAATAACTATATTCATTCATTGACATCACTTGTATATGAGATTCAAGGCCCACTAACCCAATTTCCAGAAACAAGAATTATGCACTCTTTTGAATTTTCCAATAAGTTCTTCTAAACATCAGTTAAGCATGGGATATGGCAACTAATGCACAGAAGAAACATCTATGTTTTTGGCTTAGCTATTTGGTTAAATATGAAAAATCAGAGACATTATCAAATGCTAATGTGAAAAGTTGGAGCAAAGAAAGTGAGAGGGCACTACCGGTGATATTGAAGTTATTTCCAGTTAGTCACATTTCTCTATGGAACACACACCAGTTTCAGCCAGATTAGTGCATTACTATGTTTAGCATTCTTTTATTTAGTCATAATTAAAAAAGGTTTATTTACAACTAGCAAAACTTAAAAAATATTAAACCTTAAGCTATGAAAGTAAAACCCTTCCTGCATGGGGATGCCATGTAGTGCTCGTTACAATATTGCTTACTCTCCTTTATATGTTTTTAAGTTTCCCCTTCCATCCCCCTTCTCACCTTACATCCCTCTTGCTACCTGCAACATTGTAAGATATTCCCTACCGGTTTACTTGGGGGCAGAAACCATGGTATGTTGCTTGACCATATGGTAGTGGAAATACCCCTTCTTACTTTTCAAATTGTAGCTTACGTTATTGCATAACTTTTCACTGCATTCTTAAGTGCCTGTGTTTGTTAGTTGACGGTATACGTATTCGCATGCTCGTAAGTTGCAAGGTTTTTGCATGAATTGATACACTGTAGGTGTCGGTTTGCACAAACATGTTGATTTTGCCTGTGGTTTTGCTCTGATTTACGGGTGGTGACCTAACACCCCCCGCCAAACGCCCTTGCAATGGCTTGCGGGATATTATGTAAATGAAAGTACGTCTAAATATAAATGAACTACACGAGACAGAAAGCACATCTTAAAAGAATTAAAGAAGAGGATTAGCGACCGAGAAACTATCCTAAGGAAAATACTAACATTATAAAATATCTGAAATTAGTAATATAAGAGGAATCGGAATTAATTAATTAGAGAAGAATAATGTAACGGATAATCTATTAAGATAAAACATAAGATCAACGAAAGAAAATTAATACGCAACTAATCCAAAAATTGCTTAAGCTAATAGTTTAACAGAAAAAATTACAAGGAAAACCAGCCGACTGAATTCTCAAGCGAACTCAAGTTTTCGCAATAACCCTTATATGGCTTTTGCAAATAGAAAAATTTTGGCACCACCTATCGCATGTCAAAATATTTACACCGTGCATTATGTGAATTCCTTTTTCTTGGCTACATAATGGTAGTTCTACTGAATTAGATGTCCAAACTTTGCCTCATTCGACCTTCGCGCCTAAAAATTATTATGCGCCTTCAAGTTCCAGTGCCCTAACAGTTAGGACGTAGTTTCGGACACCAAAGCATCAGATGATCTTATCATTTTGAACGAATATTTCACAAACTGCTAGCTACCAAAAACCTTCCTCTAGTTGGTTCTTTTAATCTGGTCTAAATGCAGTCACAATTTAAAATACCCAGCGAATTAAACCATTATTTAAATCCACTGATGATCCAACTTCACCGAAATAAAATATCCACCACGAAACTGCGATCTGCCCATGAACCACGATTTACAAAATGTTGATTGACGATATACAAACGGCAAGTGTTTATAAACAATATTAAAAATTGTTATAAATACATCAACATGATTACGATACACAAATACCTTCAACATTATTCGGGAAATACTCGGATTCAGAGCGCCGAAATCAAGGTTACCGATTCATTAAATGGAAATTCCGCTTAACACAAATTACACTAAATGTTGGACAATCTCTTATTCAACACCTGTTACATTCATCCGGGTCTATTACAAAACATTTTCAACTCAGATATGACAAAAACTGATTATCAATTCCATGCTCTACAGCGTTAGAAAATACTTATACTGCTCAAATATACACCTACCTGTTACTTCATTACCGCTTCGCTTTTCTAAATCGTGTGCCCATAAAAACAGGAATGATTGAGAACTTGCCGACACAATTACCATGCATTATTTCGTGGTATCTAACCTAATTTTAACAACCACGTGCCGCTTTCAAGAATTTTCACTACAAATGGCGGACTTTACAGTGGCGCTGATTACGGCAGTGGCTACGGACTACAGTGGCGCTGAATGTAACGGTCACCTTAGTCCACATCTCCAAAATCTATTATCAATTTTTAACAAAGAAATTTTTGGCGGCCATAATAAAAATTCCTTGTAATTCCACACATGAGAAGAAAAACATGTAAATCAAACCTCTTGTCCCAAAAGATGAGGCGTGCATGCCAATGAAAATGCGATTTTTTAAATGTTTCAATAAATAGGAGCGTTAAATTTACAGCAATAATGCTGTGAAGGAAAAGTATGAAAAATATTAACAGCAAATTATCTTTCATTGCCGATAAATTTTAAAGCTAAAACTGTTTGTGTAAGAGATTTTAAGATAGACAGGTTTCTTGAGAAGTTGGCTTTAGCGTAACTACGGTTTGTGCACAATTTCCAGCAGAGTTCATAACGGTTCTTTACGCTCATAAAACCCCTTTTCATTCGAAAAGGAAGGTTTTTAGGAAAATATGTTTGGTACATGTGAATTTAAGTGCTCGGGTATTAGCTGTTTTTAAATACGACTGATTCAAAACGGGCTAAAAAGTATGACTTGTACAAAGTTTGTATAAAAGTATCAGAAAAATATTTTTCCTGACTTGTACATAAAGGTATGAATCAACCCGTCGGTTTGTTTACGAATGGTTTCGTCGTCGAAAGTATGGTTCATGGAAAGCATTAGTAGTTTTAAATAGTTAAAATTGAGAATTTTTTAAAGTAAGGTCTACAACTACGAACTTCACTTAGGATCCTTACTGCCTCTTTTTGCAGCCTAAGAGACACAGAGAATGATACGAGCGCCCCCACATGACAATTCCATATTTCAGTTGACCATGAATGAATTCATGATGAACTGAAGAGCTATTAGATCATTAACCAAGGTCACCATTTTTCTTAAGAGGTAACAACATTTGCCAACTGTACAGTTTAATTTATCAACATGAGTTTCCCAGGATATACTTCCATGAATATTCATCCCTATGAATTTTGTCACAGTAGAATACTGCAAAAGAAGGACCCATTTATCCTCAAAAGCAGGGAAGCTACAATTTTTTGTCAGTGGGGAGAAATTTTGAACACAATTTTTCGGACTATTCTTAGAACCTTTGCAAATGCCATTGTCTGTTATGCAAGGGGTTTCGCACTAAACTGGTCCAGTTTAGTGCACAAAAATTATGTACTTGGAGTTCAAATCTACTTAGTGGTACAACAATTCAGTTTTAAATTCAATACATACTAAGGCAACATGACAATTAAAAAAACAATAAATACTGCAACTTAAATGAAAAGGATGAAGAAAGGATAATACTTACACCATAAAATCCATAAACGTAGTAATTCACCCTAGGTTGATTTGGTAGAAGATGCTACAGTTGACCCAGTACAAACCCCTATACTGCATGTCAATTTCACACATCAGGGAAAGGGGGGGTTGGCAATTCCTTTACCTTGGCCCATTACAGTTTCCAAGGAAGGTATCTGTAAAATCCATTACAGGACCTGCGATGCTATTGCAGTAATGAGATCATTATTCGAGAGGAATATAGAATACAATCAGGACCTATTTACCTGATTCATAGATCGAAAAATAATTTGACAGAGGGATTTGGGAAAAATTAATGCGTGTTTTGCAGAAAATAGGAATGGATTAAAGGGACAGGAGACTGATCCGCAACCTGTACATGTCTCAGACTACTCAGGTGCAAGTGGGGAATGGAGAGTCAGAATGGGCAGTGCTAGGAAGAGGTGTAAGGCAGGGTTGCCCATTGTCACCGGTGCTGTTCAACATATATATGGAGGAAATGATTAAAGAGGCATGGGAAGAACTGGAGGTGGGAATGAAAGTCGGAGGGGAATTCGTAAAATCGGTTAGGTTTGCTGATGACCAAGCATTAGTTGCTCAGTCAGCCAAGGGGTTGCAAGCATTGCTGAGCAAATTGGATGTTCAGTGCGATAGATATGGAATGAGAATTAATAAAACAAAGGTAATGCAATTTTCCAGGAAGAAGAAGGCTAAGCTATACATTTAAATAGGAGGGGAAAAAATAGAGCAGCTGCAACAGTTTACATATCTCGGAAGTGTTTTGGAACAATATGGTCAAAGTAGTAGGGATGTAAGCATTATTTGCTCAGTCAGCCAAGGGGTTGCAATCATTGCTGAGTGAATTGGAGGGACAGTGCCACAACAAAGGTTATACGATTTTCCAGAAAGAAAAAGGCAAAGCTAAACATTAAAATAGGAGGGGAAAAATAGAGCAAGTGGAACAGTTTACATATCTCGGAAGTGTTTTGGACCAATACGGTCAAAGTAATAGGGACGTAAGGAGAAGAATTGCGCTAGGCAAGGAGGCTTTCTCAGGGAGGAGGGAGCTGATGACAGGGACATTGAGTAGGGAGCTTAAGACAAGACTTGTAAAAACTCTGATATGGAGCATGGAAACGTGGTAGCTGAAGCAGGAGAATAGACGTAGACAGGAGGCTTTTGAAATGTGGGTGTGGAGAAGAATGCAGAAGGTGAAATGGACCGAAAGGAAAACAAATGAGGAAGTACTAGAGATGGTGGGTGAGGAGAGGGGTTTGTTGAGAGAAATCTAATGGAGGCAGGAAAGATGGATGAAAGGCATATTGAGCGGTAGTGGGATGTTAAAGAAGGTAATAGAGGGGAGAATGTTGGACAAACGAGGAAAGGGCAGGAACAGGATAGGGATGTTGGAAGGCATGAAGGGATGAAAGAAGTACACAGAGATGAAGAGGGAACTGATGTAGAGTAGGTTGCTGGATTGGGTTTTGTTTGGAGTTACAAAATGTTTATTTGATAGTTGTGTCAATCCAAAAACCTACCTTAACCGGTAGATTACCTGATAAAATAGAGAATATCTTGGCAGCTGCAGGACTCAGCACAATCGGCTGTGCGTCAGCTGGAGAGGCAAGGCTTCCACAGTTGTCATCCCGCAAAACCCTTGCAAGGGAAAACCGACAGCAGCAGGACAGAAGACACAGAAGAAGAAACCCAAATTAGTCATAATAGGAACTTTGAATGTTAGGACATTGTTGAGGACAGAAAAATAGAGAGTATTAAGTGAGAGATGGTAAGAGGAAATATGGATATTTTAGGTTAACACAAGGGGATATGGAAGGATAGTGGGGATTACTGAAGTGATAGTTATAGAATAATACACTGCGGCGGGGATGAGAGCCAACAAGGGGTTGCCATAATAAAGAATAAAGATGCAGGAAGAAGGGTAGTCATTATAGAACAATCAAAGGATAGAATATTACTTGTAGATATAAAAGCAGAACTGACGAATTTTGTTATTGTTTGGCAATACATGCCACCAAGCAATCATAAGGAGAAAGAAGTCAATAGGATATATGATCAGTTAGAGGACATAATTGCGTGTTTTCCTGCAGGGAGACATTTGATAGTTATGGGGGTTTGGAATGTGACGATAGGCAAAGGAAGAAATGGTGGTGAGGTGGGGGACTATGGGTTGCATGAGGAATGAACGTGGGGAGAAAGCAATTGAGTTCTGCAGGAGGCAGGAGTAGTCATCACCAACACATGGTTTAGACATCACAAAAGGCAAAGGTATACATGAAAAATGCCAGGTGACTCAGAAAGGTATCAGTGAGATTAAATTATGGTTAGGCACAGATTTAGGACCAAAGAGATCAATTCGCACAGCTTTCCAGGAGTGGATGTGGACCACAATTTAGTTGTTATGAAATGTAACGTCCATTTTAAAAAGATAAGGCAGGGGCGGTGGGTTAAAATGGATTGTAGAAGCATTAAAAGGATTAACAAGGAAGGAGTAGCAGCAAGCTATAGAGAAAATCATGGTTATGAGTTGAGTACTATCGAGGTAAAATGGGAATATATCAGAAAAGGGATATTAAAAGCTGCAAAAGAAACTATGGGAACCGTTAATGGGAAAAGGACAACGAAACCATGAGATGATTAGAAAGTTAAATGAAAGAAGGAAATGGAAGAAGAGCAAGAAATAGTAAACACAAAGTTAGGCAGAAGGAAGAACGAATAGTTAAATAATAAATTGAGAAGAGTGAAAAATAAAGTAAAAGAAGCATGGTAGAAGACGCAGTAAGAGGATATAGAAAGTTTGCAGAGGAAGGGTGAAATTGGTTCACTGTAGAAAAAGATTGAAGCACTATCAGGAAGTAAGAAGGCAAGATCTGTGATAACAGTAAGATCTGGTGCTTTCCCGGCGTATTTGCTGGATGAAGTTTTCTCGGGTCTTCCACCGGGTCAGGGGTTCCATGTTGGCCGACGTTTCGATGCCCGACTCGTGCATCGTCCTCAGGGTTGATGATTGCCACTCTGTTTTTGGCCGTCTTATATACCTGCGCTCTCGGGTTCAGGTGACTTCTGATTGGTCGCCGGGTCGTTGTGCTCTGTGCCTTTCTCTTTTTACCTCCATTAGCACGGGTTTCCATGTGTTGCTGAGAGAATAACCGGAATCCCTATTGAAATTCCGCTCTGCCATTTTAATTTTGATGGATTCTTTAATGATGCGGTCCCAGTAACCACCGGCGCGGGCAAGTAGCTTGGTCTCGTTGAAATTAATTGAGTGATCCATCTCGACGCTGTGTTCGGCGATGGCAGATTTTTCCAGCTGCCCTAGGCGTAGGTGTCTTTTATGCTCCTTTAACCTGGTCTCGATGGTCCGACCCGTCTCTCCAATGTAGACATCTCCGCAGCAACACGGGACTTGGTATATCCCTGGTGTCTTTAGGCCGATTGGGTCCTTTGCTCTGACAAGTAAATTTCTAATTTTCCCCCGTGGTTTATGGATTGCCTCGATTTTATGCCTCGCTAGTATCCTGGATATTTTTCCGGAGATCGAGGCGACGTACGGCAAGCAGACCCTGGCTAATGGTTTTTCTTTTTCCTCCACCGTGCGTGCTTGCGGGTCAAAGGACCTTTTAAGGGCCAGGGAGATTTCGCGTCCACTATATCCGTTCTTGAGGAAGGTGGTTTTCAGGTGGTTGATCTCCTCCTGCAAACTATTCTTGTCGGCGATGACCTTGGCTCGTTGGAAGAGTGTGTTCAGCACTGCTCGCCTTTGGGCTGGGTGGTGGTGGCTGTTTCCATTAAGATACAGCCCTGTGTGCGTCGGCTTTCGATACACACTATGTCCGAGTGTGCCATTGCTCTTACGTTGGACCAGGATATCGAGGAAAGGGAGTTTGCCGTCGATTTCCAATTCCATGGTGAAGGATATATTGGGGTGCTGGCGATTCATGTGCACAAGGAATTCGTCAAGTGCATCCTTCCCATGTGGCCAAATCACGAAGGTGTCATCGACATACCGAAAGAAATGTTTCGGGCGAAGCGGGGCTGATTTTAGTGCCTTTTCTTCAAAGTCTTCCATGAAGAAGTTTGCTATGGCGGGGGAGAGTGGAGATCCCATTGCCACTCCATCTGCTTGCTCGTAGTATTCGCCATTATACAGGAAGTATGTCGATGTCAAGACATGGCGGAAAATCATCACCGTGGCAGCGTCAAACTTGGCGTCCAGGAGGCGTAAGGTGTCAGACAGGGGGACCCGTGTGAAAAGGGATACCACGTCCAAACTCACCAAGATATCCCCTTCTTCTAGATGGATTTCATTCAGGATTTTTACAAAATCAGCAGAGTTCCTTGGATGATGTTCACAGCAACCTACATGTGGCGACAGAACGCTGGTGAGGTGCTTTGCTAGGTTGTAGGTAGGCGAGCAGATGGCACTCACAATTGGTCTCAGTGGTGCGCCGGTTTTATGGATCTTGGGTAAGCCGTATAATCTCGGGGGGGCTGGTGCTTGTGGTCTCAAGTACTTAGCAATTTCGGCAGGAATCGTGGTCTTCTTTATGAGTGCGTTGGTCTTCCTCATGATGGCATCCGTTGGGTCACGGGGCAACTTTACGTAGGCTTTGTCTGAGAGAATCTCTCGTATTTTACTATGGTATTCCTCCTTGCCCATGATAACCGTAGCGTTGCCCTTATCCGCAGGTAACACCATGATGTCCGTATTTTTGCGCAGAGTTTGGAGTGCGTCTCGTTCCTCCTTGGAGATGTTAGGTTTGGGCGGCAAGGCCCTTTTTAGGACCATGGTGACTTCATTCCTCACTTCTTCCGCTGCTTCGCCCAGAAGCTTCCGGACAGCCTGTTCGATTCCTCCAATGAAGTCTGAGTGAGGAATGGACCGGGGGGCCGGAGCAAAGTTCAGTCCTTTTGAGAGGACTGAAAGGGTGGGTTCGTCCAATACCGTATCGGTCAAATTAATGACCGTTCTGCTATGGTCCAGCGGCATTCTGGTCGCCTTGGTGCTGCGAAGTTTGGCAAATTTATTTTTTTTGTCTCTCTGAATTCTTTCTCAGAAGTAATTCACCATTGGCAGTGGTCGCACAGTCGATGTAGTCCCAATCCATTGGAGAGAGTTTCTCTGCGAGATGAAGATGCAGCGATTTCAATTCCTTGGCGTTCCAATCGAGGGCTCGTCGTTTTTCATCCAACATGGAACCCCTGACCCGGTGGAAGACCCGAGAAAACTTCATTCTGTGATAACAGTTAGCCATAAGCTGGGTAAGATAATTGTTGAAACAGAAAATATCCAAGAGGAATGGAAGGAATATATATTAGAACTGTATACTAAAGAACTTAGGCCAAAAGGGTTAGACATAGAAAAAGAAAGTGTCGTAAATGAAGATAGCTCAAAATGAACAAGATGGAAATCAACTGAAGGCCAAGAGGGTATGTAAATAGGGAACAAGATGATACGTGCAGAGTCAAGGCTTTAAAGAATTGGGTGTGTAAAAGGATAGAAAAGATGAAATGGCCAGTTAGGAAAACAAACAAGAAAGTGCTAGACATGGTGGGGGAGGAGAAAGGACTGTTGGGAGAAATTTAAAAGAGGCAAGGAAGGTGATTACAGAGCAGTTTTATTTGCAATGAAACATTGAAGACAGCAATATAGAAGAGGACATTATGCAGGTGGAAAAATAGGCATGTTTAACAGAATGAAGGGTGCTACAATGAATTCAGGATAACAGAGAGAATGTTAAAGGCGTGATGTGTCAGGTATTGTCTTTTTAGGTGAAGCTAAGAAATGTAGGGGTGTTAAGTTGGTATCCATGTAAAACCTACCATTGATGGTAGACTATCAAATGTTAATAATATCGTATAATAACATCAGGTGAAAGGGTAATGACAGAAAGCCACATATATATTCATTAATTAGTTACATTTGAAATATATTTCATTAGAATTCTCTCAAAAGTCCTACAATCAAGAAAGCTACGCATGAATAAACTTTTTCGATATGAATGGTTATTGCTATTTATTGAGAAAGATAGTGATGTTGTGGTAATGGTTCAAATTTTGCAGTCTAGGGTACACTGTGATACGATTCCAAACTTTTTCGCTGGTGGTTTGAAAAGGCAGGCAATAGTAAAGTAAAAGTGGTAACAGCATCATTGTTATAGAATGCCAATATCATGTGGCACAGAGTCAATAGCAATTTGGTCATGAGTTATAATGGCTTGAAGTTTTTTTCTACATTTTTTTCAAAGTCAATGTATCCACATTTAAAAATTAACCATTCGGACTCGTATGGTTGTGATGATGGAATGATAAAAGAAATGTGGGAATTGTTATGAATGAGGATCATAGTCCCGAGGGTTCCAAGATTAAAAGTGCCAGCAGACTATGACTACGCACATCCTATTTCATAGCCAAAGTGTCACATTCATCTGGTAAAAAAAAGGCTCTATTACTTTCCACAAATAACAAAACTTTCTGTATAATTAATCTCAATATACCCATGAATATATGGCAGTCAATCATTGAATATTTGGAAATATTGTAATAAATTCCTTTCTGCTTTTAAATACCTCATGTTCAATTTAATTTTGTTTCTGTTGGTTTACTGAATAATCTCAAGAGCCTGAAACTATGGAAAATTAATATTTTTCATCAAAATTACAAGTGAAGAGAGCAAGCAAAAATATGCAGCATGAATTTTGTTGATGAGTACTCTAATAGGGAGAAGGTTGGTATAACTTGGCTGAGATATGATGGAAGGCCTAGAGTGTTTGATTTTCCATATCATATTGGCATTGATAAGACGACAGTGCACGCCATTATTACTGAACATTTGGCGATGCAAAAGATCTGTGCTACACTCTTTCCAAAGGTCTTGACAAAGGATAAAAAAAACAATCATGAGATTATTGCAAATGCAAATGAGATGAATCATCAATTTTGTCCAATTAATAAGACATAATTTATTTGAAAAAAGTCTGGCAAATATCATTCAAAATTTAGTCCTCAGAATTAGAGCTTTTAATTCAAGCAGAACCACTGCATTTGACACAAGTAAACATAGTGTTCCTGCCCCATCGAGTACAGGTATAATGGATGCTGCATCTTGATTTTTTCATCTTCATTCCTTTTCCAGATCATGTACAAAGCAGGAAACTAGAGGTTTGTGTTTTCACTGTCACATTGCAATAGTGTTTTTATGTACAATCAATTAAGTAGTTGTATGAACACTTTGACGTACAGATGTGTCCTGTAGCTGATTTTTCAAATAACGGTTAACCATATTCATGACAACTTTTCCAAGGCATTCCTTGGCTGGTATTCTTTGGCTGACATATATAAGCACTTTTGATGAATGTGTGCATATACTGTAGCTTGTAGCTTACTGCATAGGATGAGAAAATATCAAATAAAGGTCATGCAATTTTTCAGAGAGGGAAAAGCTAAGCTTAACATTAAAATTGGAGGGGGAAAACTACAGCAGGTAGAACAGTTAACATCTGTCAGAAATGTTTTGGACGAAAAAGGATAAAGTAGTACAGAGTTAAGGAGAAGAATTGAACTAGGCAAAGAGCCTTTCACAAGGAGGAGGACGTTGATAACAGGGACATTGAGCAAGGACGTTAAGAAAAGACTCGTTTAAGCTTTGACATGGAGCATAATTATGTACAGTGAGAAAACATGGTCACTGAAGCAGGAAGATAAATGTAGATTGGAGGCTTTTGAAATATGGGCGTGGAGAAGGATGGAGAAGATGAAATGGACCAAAACCAAAACAAATGAGGAAGTGCTAGGTATGGTGGGTGGGGAGAAGAAATTATTGGGAAAAATCATAGGGATGCATGAAAAATGAATGAAAAGCATATTAGTTGGCAATGGGATGTTGAAGACTGTAATAGAGGGGATAGGGCAGGAATGGGATAGGGATGTTAGAAGGGATGAAGGGAGAAAGAAAGTACACAGAAATGAAGAGGGACTTGTCATATAATAGGATTTGGGTTCTGTTTTGTTAGGAGATATTTATTGGGTAGATATCACAGCCACAGATTTCAGTGTAAAGTAAGTTTCCTCGAAAGCTCAATTGGTTAGAGCATCCGTCCGGCAAGTGGATCCGGTGTTCAAGCCCCAGTCTAGGAAATATTTTTACATTTGTGATCTGCTCAATTCCGCCTTCCCCACCTCTCCTATGCTCGTCTTTTATATTTGTTCCTATCCCCCTTTCCTTATATCTATTTCCATATGAATAAATATACACACACACATATATATTTATTTATATTAGGTAATCTACCGGTTAAGGTAGGTTTATGGATGGACACAACTATCAAATAAACATTTTGTAACTCCAAGCAAAACCCAATCCAGGAACCTATCCTACATCAGGTCCCTCTTCATCTCTATGTACTTCTCTCCTCCCTTCATGCCATCCAACATCCCTATCCTGTTCCTACCCTTTCCTCGCTTGCCCAACATACTCCCCTCTATTACCTTCTTCAACATTCCACTACTGCTCAATACACCTTTCATCCATTTTTCCTGCCTCTATAGGATTTCTCTCAACAAACCTCTCTCCTCACCCACCATCTCCAGTACTTCCTCATTTGTTTTCCTTTAGGTCCATTTCACCTTCTCCATTCTTCTCCACACCCACATTTCAAAAGCCTCCAATCTACATCTATCCTCCTGCTTCAGCGGCCACGTTTCCACACCGTACATAGCTACGCTCCATATCAGAGTTTTTACGAGTCTTGTCTTAACCTCCCTACCAAGTGTCCCCATCATCAACTCCCTCCTCCTTGAGAAAGCCTCCTTGCCTAGTGCAATTCTTCTGCTTACGTCCCTACTACTTTGACCGTATTGGTCCAAAACACTTCCGAGATATATTCTACTGTTTCAGGCTTCACTTCATGGAAGTATTTAATATCCATACCGAAAAAAGGAAAGAAATATTTGTACTTTTCCAAAGATTTTATTAGATGGTACAACCCGGTGCAAGCATTTACTGGAATTCGACCATAGCAGTGACTTTGTCCCGGAGATATTACACATACTCCCAAAAGGATTAAAAATGGATGCTCTCAAGCAATTAGAGATAAGAAGGCACTTAGCAAACCCTAACACGACCCTTTGTAACGATTAATTGTTCCCATACCCCTACCCACTCCTCTCCGAGAAACTAGCCCGGAAATGGGTAAAACAACCGCTCAACGAACCTGAGGACCCCCACCCCTCTCAGGCCCCTCCACCCCTTCCCGCCCCCACTCGGTCCTGAGGGTATATTTTCTGCCACTGTCTGTGTAGCAAACTTGTACCTGATGATGCCGCAAGTCGGTGAAACTCATTGTACCATCTAATAAAATCTGTGGAAGAGTACAAATATTTCTTTCCTTTTTAGGGTATGGATACTTCCGAGATATGTAAACTGTTCCGCCTGCTCTATTTTTCCCCTCCTATTTTAATGTTTAGCTTAGCCTTTTCCTTTCTGGAAAATCGCATTACCTTTGTTTTATTAATATTGATTCTCATCCCCTATCTATCGCACTGAACCTCCAATTCCCTCAGCAATGCTTGCAATCCCTTGGCTGACTGAGCAACTAATGCTTGGTCATCAGTGAACCTAACTGATTTTACGAATTCCCCTCCGACTTTTATTCCCACCTCCAATTCTTCCCATGCCTCTTTAATCATTTCCTCCACATAGACGTTGAACAGCACTGGTGACAATGGGCAACCCTGCCTTACACCTCTTCCTAACACTGCCCATCCAGACTCTCTGTTCCCTACTCGCACCCGAGCAATCGGAGACATGTACAGGTTGGGGATCAGTCTCCTGTCCCTCCAATCTATTCCTATTTTCTGCAAAACACGCATTGGTTTTTTCCAATTCACTCTATCAAATGCTTTTTCAAAATCTACGAAACAGGCAAATACGTCCTGATTGTATTCTATATTCCTCTCGATTAGTGATCTCATTAACATATATATATATATATATATATATATATATTTATTTATTTATTTATTTATATAGATGGATGAGAGAAGAAGATGGAAAAATGTAAACACAGAGTTAGGCAAAATGAAGTACAAAGAGTTAAACAATAAATTGAGAAGGGCCACAAATAAAGCTAAAGAAGAATGGTGGAAAACGCAATGCGAGGATATGGAAAGTTTACAGAAAAAGGGTGAAATTGGTGCTCTATACAGCAAGGTTAAGTTATTATCGGGAAGTAAGAAGGCAAGATCTGTGCTAACAGTTAAAGATAAATGGGGTAAGATAATAGTTGAACCAGGAAAAATCCAAGAGAGATGGAAGGAATATATAGAAACACTGTATCGTAAAGAACTTAGGCCGACGAGGTTAGACATAGAAAAGGAACATGACGTAGAAGAAGATACCTTAGGTCCAGGCATACTCGATGAAATAGAAAGGGCATTAAAGGAGATGAAAGCAAATAAGGCTGTGGGGGTGGACAATATTCCTGTAGAAATTTTGAATTGGTTAGGGAAAGGTGGGAAGAAGGCCATATATGGACTGATTCGTAGTATCTATGAGGAAGGAATCTGGCCGGAAGATTTTGTGAGATCGGTGTTAGTTCCTATTCCAAAAAAGGCAAAGGCTTCGTCATGTGAGGATTACAGAACAATAAGTTTGATATCCCACGCAGCTAAAGTTATTCTCAGGATCATCAACAAAAGGATAGAGAGTAAGGCAAATGATTACTTAGGGGATGATCAGTTTGGGTTCAGGAAAGGAAGAGGTACGCGTGATGCCATTGCAGTAATGAGATCACTAGTCGAGAGGAATATAGAATACAATCAGGACGTTTTTGCCTGTTTTGTAGATTTCGAAAAAGCGTTTGATAGAGTGAATTGGGAAAACTTAATGCGTGTATTGCAGAAAATAGGAATGGATTGGAGGGACAGGAGACTGATCCGCAACCTGTACATGTCTCAGACTGCTCAGGTGCGAGTGGGGAACGGAGAGTCCGGATGGGCAGTGTTAGGAAGAGGTGTAAGGCAGGGTTGCCCATTGTCACCGGTACTGTTCAACGTATATGTAGAGGAAATGATTAAAGAGGCATGGGAAGAACTGGAGGTAGGAATGAAAGTCGGAGGGGAATTCATAAAATCGGTTAGGTTTGCTGATGACCAAGCATTAGTTGCTCAGTCAGCCAAGGGGTTGCAAGCATTGCTGATTGAATTGGAGGTTCAGTGCGATAAATATGGGATGAGAATCAATATTAGTAAAACAAAGGTTATGAGATTTTCCAGAAAGAAAAAGGCTAATCTAAATATTAAAATAGGCGGGGAAAAAATAGAGCAGGTAGAACAGTTTACATATCTCGGAAGTGTTTTGGACCAACACGGTCAAAGTGGTATGGACGTAAGGAGAAGAATTGCGCTAGGCAAGGAGGCTTTCTCAAGGAGGAGGGAGTTGATGACGGGGACGTTGAGTAGGGATGTTAAGACAAGACTCGTAAAAACTCTGATATGGAGCGTAGCTATGTACGGGGCGGAAACGTGGTCGCTGAAGCAGGAGGATAGACGTAGATTGGAGGCTTTTGAAATGTGGGTGTGGAGAAGAATGGAGAAGGTGAAATGGACCGAAAGGAAAACAAATGAGGAAGTACTAGAAGTGGTGGGGGAGGAGAGGGGTTTGTTGAGAGAAATCCTATGGAGGCAAGAAAAATGGATGAAAGGCGTATTGAGCGGCAGTGGAATGTTGAAGAGGGTAATAGAGGGGAGAATGTTGGGCAAGCGAGGTAAGGGCAGGAAAAGAATAGGGATGTTGGACGGGATGAAGGGAGGAAAGAAGTACACCGAGATGAAGAGGGACCTGATATAGATTAGTTTGCTATGTGGGGAGTCACAAAATGTTTATTTGATAGTTGTGTCCATCCAAAAACCTACCTTAACCGGTAGATTACCTAATAATAATATATATATATGAAATCTCGATTAGTCATCTCATTAACATATATATATATGTATATAAAATCACTTTCTTGAAAAACGCACGAGCGTGCACAATAATGTAAATTGACTAACTAGTCAACACAAACACAAAAACATATAAAAGAGGGACTCACAGGTTCTCGAATTTTGGGTGGTGCAACCACCTTTCTCAAGAGGAATTAGGAACGGAACTCTGTGTTCTGTGTTTGTGTCAACTAGCTAGTCAATTTATATTATATATATATATATATATATAAACACACAAACACTAGGTTAATAAATATTAAACATACATAAACATAAAAGAAGGACACTTACAGTAGATATTTACGTTTCGACAGCACGGCCGTCGTCATCAGAATGCCATTGGCATTCTGATGACGACGCCAAACGAAACGTAAATATCTACTGTAAGTGTCCTTCTTTTATGTTTCTGTATGTTTAATATTTATTAACCTAGTGTTTGTGTGTTTGTGCGTCGCCGGAGTGCGTCATTTTCAAGATTATATATATATTTATATATATATAAATGTATATAAACCATAAATAAATGCTATTGTGTCAGGCTTCACTTCGTGGAGGTATTTAATATCCATACTAAAAAGGAAGACTTCTACTTTACCACAGATTTTATTATATGGTACAACTTGTTTCACTGACTTGCCAATAAACCATAAACACTAATCAACCTGAAGGTCGGTTTGGCAGGTGATAGTAGAGTTCACCCAGTTCTAAGCCTGATGCTGTGTGATATTCGAACAACAGGGTGCCGGTGCCTTTTCCTGTGCTGGTTATACATATGATCAGCTTGGGTTTAGGAAGGGGCGAGGCATGCATGATGCTATTGCAATAATGAGATCACTAATTGAGAAGAATATAGAATATAATCAGGATGTGTTTGCCTGTTTAGTAGATTTCAAAAAGGTGTGTGATGAAGTGAATTGGGAAAACTAATGAGTACATTGCAGAAAAAAGGAATAGATAGGAGAGGTAGAAGACTAATCTGCACCTTCACATCTCACAGATTGCTCAGGTGCGAGTGGGGAATGGAGAGTCCAGATGGGTGGTGTTAGGACAAGCTGTCAGGTAGGGTTGTCCATTATCACTGGTGCTATCCAATGTATATGTGGAGGAAATGATTAGAGAGGCATGGAAAGAGCTGGAGGTAAGGATGAAAGCTGGAGGGAAATTTGTAAAATCAATCAGGTTTGCTGATGAGCAAGCTCTAATTTGCCAGTCAGCCAAGGGGTTCCAAGCATTGCCAAACGAATTGGAAACTAAGTGGGATAGATATGGAATGAGAATCAATGTTAATAAAAAAAAAGTTATGTGATTTTCCAGAAAAAAAAGGCTAAGATAAACATTAAAATTGGAAGGCAAAAACTAGAGCAGGTAGAACAGTTTATGTATCATGGAAGTGTTTAGGACCAACACGGTCAAAGTAGTAGGGACGTAAGGAGAAGAACTGTGCTAGGAAAAAAGGCTTTCACAATGAGGAGGAGGTTGATGACAGGGATGTTGAGTAAGAATTTTAAGAAAACTCTTTAAAACTTTGATATGAAGCATAGCTATGTACGGTGCAGAAACGTGGTCACTGAAGCAAGATGATAGAAGTAGATTGGAGGTTTTTGAAATTTATATATATAAACTTCTCCCAAGTAAGTATTAGCTGTCTTTTCATAATAATACCAAGTAGTGCCTTTTCTGCTTGTAACACAGTCTTTATTGCATATCTCCTCTATATCTTCACCATATATCACCGGAGCACCTTGTGTTCTTCTACTTCTGTGTTGTCTTTTTCTGTTGAATCTCTAACAGTGAAAAGAATTTTATTTTCTTAAAAAATATCAGTTCATTCAATTTTCTGAAATTCACGAACATTTCGCACAGTCTCTGTACACTCTCCATATTATTGCAGGGCAATTCCCATCCTTTTTACTTGTTTTCCCATCATTATATCATTTACCTTATTGTACTGAATTACATTGAAAACTAAATTTCTTCTAATTATTTTTGGGTTCACATTCTTCCATTTTATTCTCTCATCCTCCTTCCAAATCAATTCTTCCACAATCGATGGCTCTACCGCCCATTTCCAATCCATAATGTTTTGATTGCCACTTCCTTTATCTCTTTTTTAAGTCAACCCCACCTTCAATCTGCAACAATTTCCTTATCCTCCCTCAGCATTTGATCAACCGCCTCCTGTGACTCCTTTCAGTTCGACCTAGTTAAATTTTCTATATTTCATTGAATATAACTCCTTCCATTTTCATTCATTTAAATTTAGCACTACACAAGGTCAGCAATGAAGTGTTTGAACCAGAATAACATCTGCTCCCGGGAAACTTTGTGAGTTGATCACGCATCTCTATATATATTCCTAACCATATTATAATCTAACTTATCTCTTACAGTATTTTACATGTGTAACTACATTTACTATTATTTTTAGATCAGATGTCATTCAAACTAAATTATTTCTCTAGCAGAACTCTATTACTGTCTATCCATGGTCATTTCATACTCTAAAATCTTACTCTTCACAGACATGCCAACTTTCAAAAATGAAAAATCGGGAGGACATGCCAACTTTCAAAAATGAAAAATCGGGAGATTTTTAGAAGTGTATCACGAAGTAATCACTTTTAATTACCACAATATTTGCATGGCACCTTAATCCCTTTATGACACTTTGCCAATTTTTAATGAATGTCACACTTTATTAACATGTTAAGCTAAGTACACAATTTGAACAGTTCATCAAGAACGTAAGAAGGAAAAATCGGGAGTCTCCCGCTTAAATCGGGAGAGTTGGCATGTCTGTCTTCAGTTTCAATCACTCCCTTTGCCTGACAATACATTCTGCCTTTCCATTCCTTCCAACTACCATGGTAACCCCACATTATGCCCACAATGCACAGGGAGGAGGTCACTATTGGCGATATGGCCATGCATGCTATCCAAACAAGAGTTTGGTGGGGTGGCAATATTCCCTTAACCATGGAGTTCTAACACCATTATTATCCCTCCTCTTGATTTTTTTGAATTGCTTGATGAAAAGGCATATGCAAAGTTGGAGAACTTCATGTATGCGTGCAGTATTTTAGAGAAATGGTGGCATAGAAGTTGGAGACGTAAAAAAAAAAGAAGAGAAAAGTTTATCGAAATAAAAAGATTGACAACTGGTATTGAGTTCAAATCTAAAAAAAATTATTAAAGACTTTATTGCATAGCATATCGTTCCATGTATGTGAAACCTGGTTTTCAAGTCCATAGAATGATCGTGGACTGGAAGCTAGGAATGTAGGAGTGGCAGAGAAATTGAGTTGCACAGAGACGAAGACAACCGATGAGGTTATCCAGAAGGCAGGGAAAAAGAGGACTGGGGTAACTCCAAAAAGGCTGAAGAAGAGGATGGAAATTATATTAAACGATAGTAGTGTGTTGATGACCATGATATGTAGAAGTGGCAGAGTGGGTCATCAGAAGGAAGAGATTCTTTCTTGACAGCCTAATAGCTGGTGGATGTAAGGAAGAAATAGAGAAAATAATAATTTTGGTTAAAGGAAGAGGAAAGTCTCGCAATACTTAGAAGTAAACATTCCTTTCAACAATTCAAAACCTATCTTTAAAACTGTAGAAGACTTTGATGAAATAATGAATTGTAAGTTTGCAGAAAGTGAGGGGAAGAGCAAAAAGGTGTGGAACACATTGATAACACAGGCCTACAAAAAAAATTTTTTTTTTGGTGCCGGGAATCTTTGTGTTGATTTTAACTATATTTGTAGAGCTGAATCCAAATATGAAATCCGTCTTTATTTAACAGCTCTACTTTTTTAGATATGACACATCTTACGATTAGTTGTTTTAATATTTGATATATTCCGGAAAATAATTTTCAAAGTTAAATAAATCTATAAGTATGCATGGGAATATATGGTAAAATAAAATAGGAAAAATATTAGACTTTGTGAAACATGCATACTTGGGATATTTTGGTGTTAAGCTTGGTGACCAAGATAAAACATGGGCACCGCATTTTGTGTGTAAAACATGTACTGAACATCTGCGGCAATAGACAACAGGACAAAGGAAAAGTCTAAAATTTGGTGTGCCAATGGTGTGGAGAGAACCTGTGAACCATATTGACGGCTGTTATTTTTGCCTAGTAAATGTTTCGGGAATTAATCGAAAAAATCACCACAAGTGGACATATCCAGATTTGCCTTCAGCTAGATGCCTGGTACCCCATTCAGAAGAAATACCGATCCCAATATTTCAGACGTTACCAGATATATCTAAGGAAGAATTTGAGTTATTTGAAAACATTTCTCATTCTAATGACGATAGTGGCAGTGACTACGAGGGGGTATCAACAATTCCTCGACTATTTAATCAAGATGAACTAAGCGATCTTGCTAGAGAACTGAACTTATCGAAGGAAGCATCCGAACTACTAGCATCAAGATTGCATGAAAAGAATTTACTGCAACCCGGTACAAAAATAAGTTTTTATTGCACAAGGGAAAAGGATATGCTACCCTTCTTTACTCAAGAAGACAATCTTACATTTTGTTTAGACGTTCAGGGTCTTCTGGAAAAAATGGGACTACTATCACAATATGATGCTAGTGATTGGCGTTTGTTTATAATGTATATTTATGTGTATAAAATAAGTGATGGTGTCACGTTAAAAACGCTATTGAGGAAGGCAATGGTAAACCACCTCAATTATAATTCCCAAGATTGTAATGATGGGCACTATAGAGAATATGAGTCCTGACAACTACGGGACTCAGTCCAAGAGGCCGTGGTGTCGTGCCCGGCAGTGGGGGAGGCAAGGCTTCTGCGGTCGTCATCTCACGAAACCCTTGCAGGGAAGAAATAACAGCAGCAGGACAAAAGACACAGAAGAAGACGAAAGTAGTTAGAATAAGAACATCAGGACAATGTTGAGAGGCAAATTAGAAAATATTAAGCGAGAGATGGAAAGAGGTAATATAGCTGTTTTAGGTCTCTGCGAGGTGAGATGGAAGGATAGCGAGGATTACTGGAGTGAGAATTATAGAGTGATATACAGCGGCGGGGACGAGAGCCAACGAGGGGTTGCCGTAATATTAAATAAAGGGGTAGGAAGAAGCATAGTAAACATAGAGTAAGCAACTGATAGAATTTTACTCGAAGAGATTAAAGCAGAGCCGACGAACTTGGTCATTGTTCTGGTATACATGCGACCGAGCAACCACAAGGAGGAAGAAGTCGATAGGATGTATGATGAGTTAGAGGATATCATCGCGTGTGTTCCTGCAGGGAAACATTTGATAGTGATGGGGGATTGGAATGCGACGGTAGGCAAAGGAAGAGAGGGTGGTAAGGTGGGGGACTATGGGTTACGCACGAGGAATAAACGCGGGGAGAAAGCAATTGAATTCTGCAGGAGACAGGGGTTAGTCATCAATAAAGCATAATATAAAACCATAAACACAGTAATCAACCCGAAGGTCAGCGTAGTGGGTGATGGTAGAGATTACCCATTACTTAGCCCAATACGGCGTGTGAAATTCACACATTAGGGTAGGGGGGCCAGTTCCTTTCCCCGTTTGTCAAAATATCTCTTGAATATTTTTCACCCAGGAGAGGTCGTGTGGGAGGGAAACGCCTAGGTATTTAATCTAGCCTGCACTTTCTAATTCGATATTCCTGATGCAGTAGACGTTTGGGAGGGAATAACTCTTACCCCAAAAATTCATCCCTATGCACCTTTTTAAGCTCAAATCTAATGAAATATTTGGGGGTAGCTCTAACACCACGCCTTTCATGGGGAGCATACATCAGGATAACATGCGGATCAGCTTTCAAGAAACACTGCTTTATTAAACGGGTGGTGGGGAAATGTAATGAGAAAGTTCAGGAGAGGTGTTATTTTGCTCTGGTTAGTCCACACTTGTAATACGCCGGAAGCATTTGAGATCCTTGGGAGCAAATAGAATTGAATGAAAAAAGTCCAGAGAAAATCCGCCAGAATCGTTAAAAATATTTATAATAAGAACAAAAGTGTTTCAGGTCTCTTAGGGGATTTAGGCTGGGAGCCCCATAATATACGAAGAGAACAAGCGAGACTTAGAATCTTAGAAAGATTAAGAACCAACGAGTTAAACGATGACACTAATAGCAGACTACCTAAAGAAATCATACCATAAAGATAAAATAAGGGAGATAGATTCCAATACTCATTCTTTCCGTGGACAATCAGAAAAGTAAGAAACCAAAGTCCTTTAAAAATATTAAAAACATTTAATTTAAAAGTCGGAACAAAATTAAACATTGCAAAGACATCAGGTTTAATGAAGGTGCATGTGTATGTTAGTTGGTAGTTAGTGTGTTTGCAAGTGAGTGGGGAGTAAGGGTATTGTATGAATGTCTATCATGTTGTGGACTGCATAAATTTGTGTCTTTTGCATGCATATTTTGATTTCATTCTTCCAAAGTTGGGCCTCTCCATTTAAATGATTGTCCTCGATTTTGGGGTCGACATTCGATCGAATTATTTTCTTCCATTATGTTTCCTTTATATCTTTCGTGCATGGAATAAGACGTGGCGGCATTTGAATCGCAGCAGCGTTTCTCCACCAAATGCAAATTCCCAAATATTTTCTCGATTGCCTGAAATATTGAATAAACGAAAAATATAAATTTCGCCAAAATACACATTCAATTTCAATCTGTTCTCATCAGCCTTATGGACCTTTTAATGATGGGTTGATCCCGACAGTACTGCGATGCCAGGCCAACCCGCGGCAGGCATACAGTTAACTCCAGGAACTCCGCCAATGTCCTAAAATCAGATTAATATTCTGGTCCCGCAATGCGAGACGTATCAGATATTAAGCTGATAAGATCAGATTAATAATTTTTATTTAAAACAACTGAAGTACAGAGTTTAGTTCACTTAACCTACATACATAGTAATGATAAAAAGATTTTTCATAGAGGCCAGGTCCCTCCAGGCGAGGAGATCCGGTTCCCATTGGGGAATTATTATATATTTTTGACATGTATCTCACTGGTTTTGCATCGTTTAACTATATATTTATTCTCTTTTGGGGGTCACATTGGGGGGAGCGGGGATCTTAAAGGGGCTGTTTATACACTACGGCCCCTGTTGTCCATTTACACACCATGGCTCATAAAAGGGGAGAGAAAAAGATTTAACAATAAAGGAGGTATAGAAAAGAAAGAAAACGAACGGGAAAATAACACGAATTCACTTTTGTCTTTTTATTTCGGCCTACGGAGCAGTCCTCGCATTGTCTGTGACCGGTGATGTGTTCGACGTAGCACTCTCGAGTCCAACGGATGACGTCGCTCACCATTAGTCGCCGCATGGTGGTACAGTACCACCGCGGTAGGCCCAGGGACTTCAGGACGGGGTCGTTGCTCGTGTCCAGCGTCCCCTGGCTTCCGTAGACGATGGCGGCGACTCATGAGCGGCACCCCTGGTGAGCCTCCAGTAACAGAACCTGGTGTACCTCCCTCCTGCCAGGAAGTGATTGGAGACTTCCGATTCCGCCGAGGCACGAATGACTTATCCCTGGTCGGGCTTGACGCTTATCTCGTTCAGGTAGTACCGCGACCTTCAGGTAACCCGTCAGTTGCCTTACGGCCTTCGGGAGAACCCCGATGAAGGGGGGCCGATCTTCTGCACTATCATTCATGTCCTGGAACAAAATCTGCATCTCCTTCAGCTCGTCCGACCATCTCCAACTCAAGCCTACGCACACAGCGATGCGGCGTGACGCAGAACAAACCTGCGTGAAGAGGGATCCAAAGTCACTGCTGTCCCTTCCAATGTCTTCCCACAGACTCCCGCTAGGGCACTCAGCGAGAACATCGGTGGTTGGCGGCATCCTCAGGTTCCTCTTCAACACCTCCCTCAAGCGGCCCCAGGCGAGGATCATCACGTTGGGGTCTCACGTTGGTGAGTGGAGGAGTGGATAACCCTGTACGAAGTCAAGTCAGCAAGAGGGAAACGACCTGCGCCGCTGTGTTGATTGACAATGAAGATCATCTCAGGCGATGGCCCTTTGCGCAGGCCTTCAGCTTCATGACAATCTCAGACACGTGCTTCGTCTTCACATTGCCAGCCCGCTAGATGAATTCCAGTCTGGGTAGCAGGAAGATGTTGGTGGCGGCGATCTTCTGCCACGGGGCGAGGAGAGACTCGTCAATCTTCTTGACGTCCTCGCCCAGGTGCACCAGGTCCCCCTCGGGTGTCTGGTTCACATGAATCCCAAATGGTACCCCGAGGTACCTGTACGCCTCTCCCTCCCTCAGGCTGGAAATGGCCGCTCCCTGGATGATGAGATGGGTCGGCCGTACGGGCTGGTTGGTGAAGGAGTAGAGGTCCAGCATTACGCACTTGCTCGGCTTGAATTCCAGTCCTGTAGCAGTTCCCTGCTCCCCAGCGATATTCAGCAGGTGCTGCAGGTTCTCCTCATCTCAGGCCACCAGCACCAGGTCATCGGCGTATGCAAGGATGGCAATGGACTGCCCCTAGACGATGACCCCGCACATGTCTGCTTCTCCAGTGACTGCCCGTATCACCGGCTACATCCCCAGATTGAAGATGGTCGGTGACAACGGGCACCCCTGCTTGACACCAGCATTGATGTTCACGACACTGGTGTTGCCGATGGACGTCTTCATGACCATGGAGCCCTCCTGCAACTCCTCCTCATCTCCTCAGGCAAGTCCATCCTCCTTAGGGTCTTCTGGAGTAGGTGGTGCGGGATGGACCCGAACGCATTACATAGATCAAGAGCGATGTGCGAGCATCTTTTCTCGTCGATGGCTGTCTGAAGGGTGAATTTGTGTTCGTGGCACCCATCGAACTCCCGGAAGCCCTTCTGTGCCGGATGCCGTGATGATGTGTGCCAATATCAGTTAATGTCTATCGGCCACTCTCAGGTCGCCCTAGGCGAGGCCATCGGGACCTGGAGCGGTGTTCTTGGTTTAAGACATGCGTCCCGTCACCTCTTCAGGAGTCACCCATTCGAGCAGCAGTTTCTTTTCCGCCTCCGTCGTACGACAGTAGGCCGAGTTTTCATCCGTCTGCTCCAAGCCCCCTATCCCGGCACCCTCGTAGACTTGGCAGAAATAAATTCCCACCTCCTCCACGGGGATGTTGTAATAGCGACATTTGTTGGAGAGGATTCTTTCCACTGCTCTCCTGGGATGACTCCTGAAAAGTTTCTGTTTGCCGGACTTTTTTTGGAGTCGTAGTCTATTTGTTTGTGTCTTTGTGGTGGTCGGTACGAAACGTTCCATGACCGAGCAGCTTCCCTCCTGTCTGTTTCCTTGGCCTCCTTCCTTTCTGCCTGGATGCTGGCCACCAGTTCTTCCACCACGACCTCGAAACATTCGAATGGCCTGCCGGAGGTACTGGCCAGCCATTGGAGCCACAGCTTCTCCCCCTACTCCTCCTGTGGGCCCGACGGGTCGTGGTGTTGCTGCCGACTCTATGGCAGCTGCTGCTTCTGCTGGTGGCGGATGGTCTTCTGCATCCTCAGGCGGTGATGGCGGTTTGTCGTTGCCACCTAAGTATACAAAGAAAAGATACAATACTTTGAAAGAACAGATTAATAATTTTTATTTAAAATTTTTCTAGAAACAGAGTTTGAGAGCAACTTAACCCAGTATACATATGTTTTTGTGAAGTTTACTACAAGGCCGGGTCCCTCAAAGGAAGGACCCGTTTGTCCCCCATCGGGGAATTACAATATATTAACACAGCTTCTCACTGGTATGTAATGTTATGAGTCTATATATATTAGTCTTTTCTTTGGGGGGGTACACAATTGGGGGTGGACACGTTTATACATTAGGGCCCCAGTTCGTCCATTCATACACCATGGCTCATAAAAAAAGGGGACAGCAAAAGATTTAACAATGAAGAAGAAAGGAACGGGATGGGGAAATGACACTTCACTTTTGTCTTTATTTCAGCCTTCGGAGCCATCCTCGAATTGTCTGTGACAGGCGATGTGTTTGCCGTAGCAGTCCAGTCCCGGGTATTTGTCGGTTGACTCTGATCTCGTCGTCACCTTTTCCCCGGCGTCCGATCAGAGCCTTGTGTAGTCGGTCTTAGACAGCATTGTGTCTACGGTGCTACGTCCTTGAGTGCATCGTGCAGTGGTTTACGACGTTGGCAGGGTCTCTTCCGCGCAGTCACATCGCCGACACCGGTGGTTCCCATTGGTTTCCCAATGGCGATAGGCGTTGAGTGTGAGTAGATTGCGCCGAGCCCTGAAGGAGGCAATCACAAAACTTAAGTGTTCGCCCTCCTGCCAGGAGGCTTCCGACTTTGCCGAGGCATGAATGACTTGTCCCCGGTCCGGCTTGGCGCTTACCTTGTTCAGGGAGTAGCGCCGCACCGTGACTTTCAGTGCACCCGTTAGTTGCCTTACGGCCTTTGGGGAAACCCTGATGAAGGGGGCCAATCTTCTGCACAGTCATTCATGTCCTGGAATGAAATTGCATCTCCTTCAGCTCGTTCAACCACCTCCAGCTCAAGCCTATGCGCGTGGCGATGCGGCGTGATGCAAAACGAACCTGCGTGAAGAGGGATCCGAAGTCACCGCTGTCCATTCCAAAGTCCTCCCGCAGACTGCCCCTAAGGTACTCTGTTAGATCACCGGTGGTTGGCGGCCTCCTCAGCTTCCTCTTCACAACCTCCCTCAGGCAGCCTCAGGCAAGGATCCTCACGTTGGGGTCCCTAGAGTGGAGGAGTCGATATCCCTGCATGATGGTCAAGATGTCAGTCAAGTCAGCAAGAGGGAGAAGACCTGCGCCGCCGTGTTGATGGCCAATGAAGACCATCTCAGGCTATGCCCGATTGGCCAAATGGAGCCAGCCTTGTGCAGGCCTTCAACCTCTTGTCAATGTCGGTCAGGTCTTTCTTATGGACGTTGCCAGCCCACGAGATGAATTCCAGTCTGGGGAGCAGGAATATATTGGTGGCGGCGATCTTCTGCCACGGGGCGAGGAGAGACTCGTCAATCTTCTTGATGTCCTCGCCCAGGTGCACCAGGTCCCCCTCGGGTGTCTGGTTCACATGAACCCCAAATGGTACCCAGGTACCTGTACGCCTCTCCCTCCCTCAGGCTGGTAAAATGGCCGCTCCCTGGATGATGAGATGGGTTGGCCGTATGGGCTGGTTGATGCGGAAGTTGAGGTCCAGCATTGCGCACTTGCTTGGCTTGAATTCCAGGCCTGCAGCGGTTGCCTGCTCTCCAGGGATGTTCAGCAAGGATGTTCCAGGGAGGTTCTCTCCGTCTTGGGCCACCAGCACCAGGTCGTCGGCATATGCCAGGATGGCGATGGGCTGACCCTCGACAACGACCACGGACTTGCCTGCTTCTCCAGCGACCACCCGTATCATCGGTAACAATGGGCACCCCTGCTTGACACCGGCGTATAGCTTGGCGATGGTGTTGACAAGCCGCATTCACCGCCGAGCCCCCCATCCCAGCACCCTTGTAGACTTGGCGGAAAAACGTTTTTCCACCTCCTCCATGGGGATGTTGCAATAGGGAGTTTTTGGAGAGGATGCTCTCCACTGGTCTCCTGGGATGACTCCAGAAAAGTTTCTATTGGTCCGATGCTTTTTTGGTGTCGTAGTCTTTCTCTGCGTCTACTTGGTGGAAACGTTTTTCCACCTCCTCCATAGGGATGTTGCAATAGGGAGTTTTTGGAGAGGATGCTCTCCACTGGTCTCCTGGGATGACTCCAGAAAAGTTTCTATTGGTCCGATGCTTTTTTGGTGTTGTAGTCTATTTCTCTGCGTCTTTGTGGTGGTCGGTACGCAACGTTCTGTGACCGGGGAGCTTTCCTTCAGACTGTTTCCTTGGCCTCCATCCTTTCTGCCTGGATGCTGGCCACCAGTTCTTCCATCCACGACATCCAAACATTCGAATGGCTGGCCCGATGTACTGGCCAGCTGGCTTCTCCCTTGCTCCTCCTGTAGGCCCGACGGGTCGTGGTTTTGCTGCTGGATCTCTGGCAGCTGCTGTTTCTTCTGCTGGTGTCGGATAGCCTTCTGCATCCTCGGGCGACGGCAGCAGGATGACGTTGTCACCTAAGTTTGGTTTTGGTTTGGTCAATCGGGCGGCGGGATAAAGAAGGAACTCGCAACACCTACCGACCTACAAGCCAGCCGCTGCGGCCCTTTCGCGGCCGAGGACGCGGCGGGAGACGGCCAACCTCAAACGCAAGCTAACAACCCTACTCCTTCCAGCTCCGGGACACCCAGATGGACACCTCAGGAGATACGCGGTCCTATGCAGCCAACTGAACAGCCGGCTGAGGAAGATGGTGACGCAATCACAGACCGGCTCTTCGACGAATTGCTGCTACTTGAGGGGTCCACGGAGCCGGGAAATCCTGAGATACTAGAGGCAAGTACCTCAGAGACTAGTAGTGTTAGCAGTGAAAGTGCTCAAATTAGTGTTAGTGATAAGTCTAGTGTTATTAGTGATAGTGATATAAGTGATAATGTCCAATCAGAAGACGATTTCGACGGGGAGGATGTGCCTTTCAATTTCGTGCAACACATCGACAGTGTAACCAACCTCGAGAAATTACAGCCTCGGGCTGCTTCCCCTGCGCCAGAGCAGCCAGAAATCCAGAACCATGAGGCAGACGAATACGTAGAAATTCCCATATTACCTACGACCTCACGCTATCCTTATCAAAACGCATCAGTGAGACGACTCTTTTCGGAAGGAGCTAACCTCGCAAAGCCCACAGCGGCGCCATACGTTTTTAAGCCAACTCGATCTTGCGCTGAGAAACTACCATATTTAGGAGTGAACATTAACACACAAAGGAGACAGCTCTCGCTGACCCAGGGGAGCCTCGAGAGGGCAAGATATATAATCAATGTCATCCCGCGATTAAGAAGAGAGGATTTCCCCAAGGCGTTAGGCTTCGTCTCGTGGTGCGCATACATCCTCCGTCTCACATACTTCCTCATGTCTGATCTAGCCAGAAGACAAGTGACTTGGGCAGAGGACTTATGGGAGGCGGGGGTGTGGCACAAGAAGCATACGGTTTCCATCTACAGTACCATCATTGACGTGTACGCGGATGCCACCCCGTTCCAGGTGGCCTGGAGCATCCCGCAGCTGGACATCACTGAGATTTGGTTATTTGATAATACAATGCCCATTTTAGAAGCAGAGGGGTAAGCAGCACTCATGGCGTTACACCACGCATTGCAAATTTGTGATCCAGAATGTAATATAAATATGTACTCGGATAATAATGCAGTTGTATTTTCTATGCAAAAAGGCAAGGGCGCGGTATTCGTGAACCCGGAACTGAAATTTCTGTAAGTTAATAAGTTCAATAAAGGAAATGTCACAAAATGTGACCTGGCAGTACATCTCCACCGCCGATAATACAGCCGATCATCCGTCCCGGACCGTCCTTCCTCCCTATGCCAGATCGGCCGCCTATTCGGCGGTCGGATGGATATATAGGAGGGACGAAGCCTGAGGCGGCAGTCGGTTGGAAATCAAGGCATGTGGAGGTGCTGATCTCTCGGCGGGATGAATGGCAGAACCCGCGAGATTCAAATCACCCGCTCTGGGTCTTTCCGTACGGGAATTGACGGAGTGTTCCAAGTGGGCCTGAGGGGGCCTGGGGGTTTATTGGTGCGTGGTACGCGGATCCTGAAGGGACCTCACGGTGCACCAAATAGGTGGGAGGTGCTCGAGAATGCCGGTCTTTAAGACTCTGCGATGCGAGGGAAGAGGGGATTTGCGTCGGGTCCGAAGGGCCCAGCGTCGAGTTCGGGAGGGCCGAGTGCCCTAACGGATCTCGGGGGTTGGTCCAGATGGGGCCGGGGAACCCTGAAGGGGCGTTGGGTTCCCCGGCCCGCCTTGAAGAGGCAGTGGGCCATGGGGCCATCTAGGGGAAAAGGGGGGTGAAAGAGGGGAAATGAGCAGAGCAGGCCTCTACTACACTTTGATCTTAGCCACAAGGCTGAGAAGCGTTTCTTAGCCCTCTTGGGTATTTATATATTTTAAAAAGCTTCTCACTTTCTTTCTCACAAATTTCTTAATGTTTCATACGTATTAAAGAATATTTTCACACTTTTTTTGGGGAGTACACAGGGGGGAAGGCCTTTTATACACTACGGTCCTTTGTCCATCGTACACTACTTTGTTTGGTCGACTAAGGCTAATAAAGGGGACAGAAAAAGATTTTGAAAGGAAGAAGTATAGGAAAAACGAGATTAAAAAAGGGATTAAAAAACGGGATGAAAAAAGGCATTCAACACGACTTACATTTGTCTTAATTTCAGCCTCCAGAACCGTCCTCATACTGGCAGTGTCCCCTGATGTGCGAGGTAGCAGTATCTGGTCCATCGAATGACGTCGCTTACCATCAGTCGAAGTCTCTGCCAGGGCCGCGTACTTCTGCTCCTTCGCTGTACTGGATGCCAGCAGCGCCTGGTCAATGTTGTTGAAAGGAACTGCTACATCAATGATGGTCAGTGTTGTCGACCTGGTTGGTGATAACCAGGTCTGGTCAAAGTGTCAAGTCGGTGCCGTGTATTTGTCTGTTGACGCTGATTTCATCGTCACCTACTCCTGGATCGTGCAGTGGTTAACGTCGTTAACTGCACCATCGCCTGCAACGCTTGTCCACGTTGTTCTCCCAAAGGCGATAAGCATTGCGCGGGAGTAGACCGAGCCAAGCCCTAAGATGAACCTCCAATCAAAAACCTGGTGCACGTCCCTCCTGACAGGAAGTGATTGGGGGCTTCAGACTTTGCCGAGGCACAAATGACTTATCCCTGATCCAGTCTGGCGCTTACCTTGTTAGGGTAGTAGCACCGCACCACGTTTTTCAGGGCATCCATCAGTTGCCTCAGTCTTTGGGGTAACCCTGATGATGATGGGGGGCCGATCTTCTGCACTGTCATTCAGCTACCGGGATGGAATCTGCATCTCCATTACCTCGTCCGACCATCTCCAGTTCAATCCTATGCGCGCGGCGATACGGCATGAGGGGCAACGACTCTGCGTAATGAGGGAGCTGAAGTCGCCGCTTTCCCTTCCGAAGCTATCCTCTACTCTACCACCAAGGTACTATGCGAGATCTCCTGTGGTTGGCAGCCTCCTCAGCCCCAGGCGAGAATTCTGACGTTGGGGTCCCTGGAGTGGGGGAGTAGATAACCCTGCACAATGATCAATATGTCCATCAGGTCAGAAAGAGGGAGAAGACCTGCACCACCATGTTGATGGCCAATAAGACCATCTCAGTGGATGCCCTATCGGGAAAATGGAGGCCTGCCCTTTGTGCAGGCCTTTAACCACTTGTCAACGTCAGTCAGCTTTTATTTCTCCACGTTACCATGCCGCATGATGAACTGCAGTATGGGGAGCAGAAAGACATGGGCTGGAGCAGCCAACACAAGCGCTATGGGCTTCCAGTTGCCGATGTCCTGGTGGTCCCCCTCTTGGCGCAGGAGGACAGCCCAACAGGTCTTCCACGAGGCCGGTTATCTAGCCTCCCTCAGGCACCTGTCAAAGAGAAAAGCTAACAGAATTAAGTCAATGTCTATCGATTTCTTAAAAAAGTGACATCACTCGTAAATCAGAAAATCAAGGTCAGCCTCATCTCTTACTAGACTGTTCTTGGTTACATCTGTATACATTCATTTTCATTAGAACATTAAAGCAACAACCTTTCATTTATTTAGAAAAAAGGAAAATGATTCCATGCAGTGATTAAACATTTGCATTTTTAAAAACCTTAAAACCAAAAGAGATCACAGTCGAGTTGTGTGAAATTCATGGCAAATCTGCTCCTGCGTCTTCAACTTTGACAAGGGGGTAAATAGTTTAAAGGTTGGCCATACATCCACAAATAATGAAAACAGTTCGGGATGTCCAGTTGTAATATCGACTCTTCTGAAATGTTTGACAAAATGCATGATATGGTTTTTAGAGTTATCGACGAATAGTTCGTGAAATAATTGAGGCAAATCACAAGGTACATTTAAAAATTTTTCAAAACATGGTGTATACATTCATGCAAAAACCTTTCTCTACCCCACTACTACCTACATAAGACAGTTTGAATATTTTTGGGAGTCTGACGTCCTTCGTCATCTTGATTATTACAATGAACATAATTAGTAGTTAAATTATAATAATATAAAGTTCATTTTATCCAGACTAAGGTGGTGAGGCATGAGTGCTTAGAATTACATTTCAATTAATGTTTCGATACACTTTTGTAGGATGAGAATGACACCTGAAAACAAATACACCATACAAGGAAGCAACATAAAAGACGGAGTCCCTGAAATACTTGGGTGTTCCGACAAATAACGATATGCCCTGGGGTAAAAGCATTCGTGGAATATTAACGATTTGAATCGCGAAGTGAAAAGTAAGATAAGGATGTTCGCGGATGACACAGTGATTTATTGGGAGATATCTGGGGATGAGGATCGTTTAATTCTAGCATGTGATTTAGATAGCAAATTGTGTTCAAAACGGGGATTGCCTTTAAATCTTAATAAATGTTCGGTGGTAAATTTCTTTAAAAGATCCACGGGATTCGTTTACAAATTAGCTGGAGTTGACCTTGAAGTAGTTGATACTGTGAAATACCTACGTGTTACATTCACTAAAGACTTAACTTGGGGCCCCATATACGTAAAGTCTGTGAGCAAGCATATAAAAAATTAGGATTTATTAGACATATTGTCGGCAGAAGTGACTCCAAGGTCAAGGAACGTTGTTATCATGCTCTTGTTAGGCCCCATTTAGAATATACATGTAGCGTATGGGATATGTGTGAAAAAGGCCCCATTTGGGAAATTGAGAAGGTCCAACTCGTATCGTTGAAAACTGTTACGATAAAACGAAAAGCATCACTGAAATGCTTATGAGTTGGGACGGGAATTATTGGAAGAAAGACGACTCAATGCTAGGTAAAACTTACTAAATAAATTCGAATCCGCATGTTTCAGCACCGAGGTCTTGAAATTTATTCGCGCTCCCACATACATTGGTCGCTTGGATCATGTGTACAAAATTCGTGAAATAGATGCCAGGACTAGCAGACTCAAGGACTCCTTCCCACGCAATACGGGATAACAACTGTAAGGTCACACTCGGAGATAACAAAAATGCCACTTGCCACCCTCGGCGTCTAGGTAACAATTAGTTACACTCAATTGCATGCACTTTCACTAACCTCCTGTGTGTTGTGTCAAAACCCTTCCCGCATACCCGCATTGGAATGCCATTAAGAACACATACAGTACAGACATTTATAAGTACAAACAGTAATACATTTGCTGTTTACAGTATTGTTTGCTCTGCTTACCCAGGATTTCCCCTTCCATCCCTTCCGTGTGTGAACCCTCCTCCTACCTGCAGCGTTGGGCCAAATTCCTCACCTTGGGTAGGAGAGAGTTATGTAGAGCGATCTTGTGGTGCTGGTATTTCGCCTAGCTACTTACTAAAAACTAGCTTGCACGTTCCTGATAAATTTCTTGCTGCATCCTGGGGTAAAATTATTTGTTGTAGTTGCATGCAACTGCATGTGCAAATGAAGGGAGGTAGATGTGTCTTTGAATGCACGTGGAATGATGGAATGTTTCTATGAATGTGTGCACTGCTGTGGAGTGGGGTTTCCATGTGTGTGTTGGTTTTGAATGCGGTATTTCTTTTTTCCTTTTTTGGCTGGTCACACACCCTTGCGGCGGCTTGTGGGGTATTATGTAGATGTAGATGAATATGCGGAATAGCAAATAAAAACACTCATAAAATAGGATACTTTGGATAACAGGATACTAATTTTCTCCGTGAACTGTAAAATAACTCATGAATGCATGTATTATAAGGTTTATAGTTATTGACGAATATTTCACGAAATAGTTGAGATATCGCACAAGGTACATTTTTAAAATTTTTCACAAAAAATTAAGGGTTAAAAAATACACTAGACAGGGGCCGCATTTGCTCTCAGTGGTCAAAACAAAATCTTGGGGTCTATTATGAGGCTGCTTTGGCACTTTTCTGTCGCATTCCTAATGACACTTGAATCAATACATAATAATTGAACACGGTGTTTTGGGATTTACACCGAAAAAATCTAGAAAAATGTCCTAATTTGGCAAAGAAAAATATCTTGCATCAATACAATGCACGGGTATATTCCTGTGCACTATGGAGAAATTTAAGGAATTAAAATTCTAATTATTACATCACCTGCCGTATCAACCGGAGTTACCCGATACTGACCTTATTTCCAAATTGTAGAAAACGATTCACTTCGGAAGAGGTCACCGCCTAGACAGATTTGAAGAGTTTACAAAATCCTAAGGCATGCAAAGCTTTAAAAACAGTGGGAGAAGCGCTGAGAAAATTATTGAGAGTTAAACGCAGATTATAATGAAAAATAAAACAAATCTACCCAAAATGTTTTTCTATATTTTTCTAAGGACCTAGAGAACAATCTAAGTATCTTAGCGACTATGCCTACGCCCCAGATTAACACAAACTCTTGAAACAATGAACAGCATCATGGAACTAAACAATATTCCTCTCAAGATTTAACCTAAATTCGCAAAGCGAAGAGAAAAGTGTTAAGCAAATTCAACAAGGCAGATTATTAAGGACTACGAGAATATTTACAAAAATAAATATGAATTTCATAAAAACCCAACCTGTCGATACAGAAAACAGAACATTTTAATGCATTGCAGTCACAAGTTAAAGTATACTTATTACGTAATTTTATTCATAAATCTAAACAGAAACGAAATAATATCGTGGTTCTAAAAGTGAGCCCTATGCATCTTAAAACAGAAAAACTATGGCAATATCTTGAGTAAACCCCAATGTAATGATTGTCTTATGTCAGAGATAAAGAAGGCAACAACCAACTGTAAATTTTTGTCACCATAGCTGAAGCAGATGCCAAATTCAAGTGCTTACTATTTTAACCAGCTTCATTTGATGCCATAAAATGTTCCTCTGGCTTCAGTCATCAGTTCATCCGTATTATATCAAGACCTCTTGGATCATGCAGCGTGTGCTGTAGATTAAGGATAACGAACGACTAAACCAGTAAGGCGATGAAAACAAACCACCTCTCATGCCACCCATTATCCCCTCTTCTTCGCGAGAGTGGGCCCCAGGAACCCCTTCCCCCCATACAGCCAACCCTCTCCACCACCCCCTCCATCGGATAAGTGACAGAGAGGATTGTGACCCTTCTGTGGACTCCGGGATCCTGCCGAAGGTGTCGGTAGTCGAGTTTAAGGAGGGAGTCTCACAAGGGGGGAGAGACACCGCCTTCCCCTTCAAAGGATTCAAAAGGTAAGTAAGGGGGCATCCGACCTACATGGACTGATCTTTGGGACCTAGGGATCCACCTGATCTACCTGGACTGAGGGAAAGATTGTGAGCTTGGGAAAAACCCATCGAATGGACCGAGGACACAGACTGGACTAAGTCTTGACGGTGTCCTGACGAAAAAACATGGTATGCATATGCAAGCCCACGACAAAGATATTTGATAACAAAAGTAAAAAATTATAAAAAGAACTCAAATTTGGCAGTAACTGATACGTGCGCATACTAAAAAAGGGGAAAAAAACTACGGGGAAAAAAAGGATACCTATTTCTTACAAACTGTACTTCAGTTACCAAAAAACACGATTGGCTCTATTACATGTATCACCCTTCACTTTTTTACTGGAGATAACCTGTGTACATACCTGCCATACATGTGATATTCTATTTCATATTTCTTGCATTTTGTCCAGTGGATATTCCTGAACACTCGGGAATTTTTTTACATTTTACGAAGTTACATGTTGGAAATGTTACCATCCTCTGAAACATGTCTTGCAATGCCTTCGATGAATACGCAAATATTGCCTCACTCACCAGTAAATAAAATATTTACAAGATAATTTAATATAAAAATTCCATAATAGTAAATTAAAGTACTTGTTGGTCACAACAGTAGCGGGGGTAGAGCATTCATCCAGGGGGTAGACTACAGACCGGAAGGCCCAGGTTCAATTCCCGGATTCTGGGCACCTGCTGCTATGCACCAAGATCCCCAATTTTTCGGGTACCAGATCTTCCTGGGACACCATAAACGGCACAGGGAAAGAAACTGGCCCCTATTTTCTATGGCCACTATTTTCTTAACTGCCACTTTTCTCCTACAATTTCATTAATCTAATATTTATTTTCATAAAAATATAATCTCATCGATTATCATTTTGTTGTGGCAGTCTAATATTATCACGATAGTAAGTCATAATTATAATTTTTTAATCCAAAATATTTTCATTTCATAACAACTTATTCAATGCGAGACCAATGTTTTAATTTCAAGTTTTCTGAAAGGGCTGTATATTAACAAATTTCAGTGTTTCAGTTTGTTCAAAGATTATACGTAAGTTAACCTTTAAAAAATACGCCAATGCACGGTTATTAGACCCGCGACTCGAACTAACAATCATCCTATGCGTTTGAAAATGCAACTACCACCCCACACGAGAGCAGAGCGAGAAGTCCTGGGTAAATGACTCCCCAACCGATCAATACCTTCCCCTGCCACTCTGGCGGAGGATTGGGATGTTATGATGATGGCATCGCGACGTTATGTTACCATCTACATGGTAACATAACGTCGCGAATATGGAAAGGAATGAACTTTTCTTGGAAGTGAGCATTTACGAGTTATTGCATCACTGCATTGGCCTTCCCATTGAACCTGTGTTCGCCGTAATGCCCTGAGAGATTAAATTTACATATTTCCATTATACTTCAGAGAAATTAACTCGCGAAAGATTCATCAAAGGGAGTCACTTTCAAAGTTCCCAAAGAAGTTGTTGCAGCAGTGAATGGAATAACAGTGGAAGAGTTCAGCCCGGTTTCAGAGAGTACTGTTTCGTCCCAGTCAGCAGACTTCATTCACTTGTCAACGTACGCCCCGCTCTCTCGATTTCGAATTTCTTTTCTGCTGCACCATCATCTATGGTGGACTCTTAGATAATGAGTCTTCCTAATCGTTGTCTCGGCTACATGAAAAGGCACTCTATAAGGAATATAAATCTGTCAAGTCCGTCCAGGTGAGATAAGAGAGTTCTTAACATTAATGTCTTGTTGTCACGTTCTGTCCATCTTTCATGCTCTCCATATGATCAACGGAATAACTTTAATGTTGCCATGCACTTGATTTCACTACAGCGAATACCATTGGAAGAATTATTAAGGGACAGCGCGAACGCAGTCCCTACTACCAAAAATTACGCGCCCGAGTTACCCACATTTGGGGCAATCGCAGGGGTCAGCCTACCCGGAGTGCAATGGGTAAGCCTCGTCCTGGGGGAACCGCCTTGGAGATCACGGTAGCCCCTACGCCAGGTAAGTATGATTAATTATGCAATTTCAAATCACCCCACTCTTTTTCGCAACATTATTCGCTTCGATCACTAATTTATGAGCTAATACAGTACCTATGCGCATGAACAATACACAAATGCCATCTTCTTAATTGATCTTCCTCAAATATCGGCGACAAACCATCATCGCAGTCTTCTCCCAATATTCGTAGTTTTATCCATACACGTAAACATCTTCCATCGAGTGGTCGGATTATACAGGGATTTTTACCACATTCCACTCATGGCGCGAATCTGGGCCGGTTAACCTTTACTCCTTTTCCTTGTCCTCATCACTCATTGTAATTATTAACGGAATCACTATACGTTTTAGTTGAAACACAATACCTAAAGTCCATTCCATATTGAATGTGAGAAAATGATTTCCAAAGTAGAAAAGAAATTACGGGATACCATGCACCAGTTAGTAATACAACTGAGTTTTGCACCCGAATCATACATTCAAACTCAATAGGACGTGAGTATTTGACACCAAGCTTCCAAGCAAGACACCTGGCACCATGCTTGGTGCCTTTGACGGACATGACTAAGTAACAACCTGAAGATTATTGATTGAAGAGAAGGCTTCATATAAATCTTTCCCGGAAAAGGGATCAGTAATGACTAAACTAATATTCCAATGCTTTGATCTAAAAAAATCCGAAGTAGCGTGGGCCGAAATAAAAAAAAGCAGCCCACTATTTGCGGCTGAAATTGCATCTTCATGGCTAAATAAACTATATGATATTCCTCAACAAAACATTTTAATCCTTGTACAGAATAGAACAATAAGCCATTAGTCCTTTTAGTTCGAAGTCCAAAACAAGAACACCTGACAGACTTAACGGACGTGCAGTCTATTCCAGGCAAATTACGACGGATCCCCGACGGAAAAGAGCATGTAACTTGTCTCCACTCATACTCATGAAGACATAAGAACAAGACGGGCACATAAGAACAAGACGAAATACTGCACACACAGGTACATGCAGGTATTCCTAGTCGTGAGCATTCCGCCACAGTCCACGAGGTTTAAGCCAACGCTTAACTATCTCCGCATCTCTCGTTGTCGATTGGATTTGTGTAACATTCAACTATGAAAATAAAAGTTTAAGTATTCTAGGAAAGAAAATTCCTTTATTTTCGATGTATTTTACGAGGATGTTCTCAGCTTCTCTGTCGAATATATTGAAGAGGTGACTTTTCATGAAATTAGATCGGTAAGGTACTTATGTCATTCCTTCCATGAATACGTTGCAGTCCGTGCAAAAATTATCACCTCACCAACTAAGGGCGATAAAATTCCTGACTTTTCAGCAACGAAGCATACTCGAAAAAGTAGTATGAACTATTGAAACTATTAATAGGATTACTGACCACGAAGTAGTAAATGCTTATGTTTCCCCACATGAGATCAGAAATGTAATGTAAAAAAGAAAAACACTTTTTTAATGCAGGGTATAATGGCTTGAAATTCAGGTTCCAGAGTGAAATTGCAAAATTTAAATAAGTAGCAAACACCAACATAGTAAGCATACATGAAGTAATTTCCTTGACATATATAGTAAATACATAAAGATATAACACGGTACACAGATGGTACAAAGAGGATGAAAGAAAAATCATGCGATATCAAAGGCTATGTCAGGACAAGATAAAAAAATATTCGGAATGCAAATATCGAATCGAAGCATTAGGCGAATACAAGAGAAAAATATTGGCAGATAATTTTATTGAGATTCGGAAAACATTTTGGTCGTAAGTCAAGAGAGGTCCAGGGAAATAATTCAACACCTAATTCACTCAAAAACTATAAAGCCAAATGAGTAACCTGATGCTTGCAAAAAAAGGCCGAAATATTAAGTCCTTCTTTCACAGCGTCTTCACCTGTGGCTCACCGGATGTCTGTGGATAGCTCGTCCAATAGTTCCCGCCAACCAATGTCCAGTATTCAAATTTCATACAATGATAGAGGGTATAGAAGAATTGCTGAAATATATTAACTCCGGACCCGATCAATACCCACGCATATGCTTCAGGAACTCGGTAGAGTCGGAAATTGCACCGTTCTGCAGGCCTGTTTATACTTATGGAGTTTGAGCAATGCCTACGACGGGCAAATAGATGGAGGAGAGGAACTGAATTACCAACGCTAAGAACATTTACACACTTTTTTGCAAGACTCAAAATACCTTTATCGATACCAAGAAACTTATAAGTCCAAATGGAATATTGAGCTAATTACTAGAATCTCAACTGGTATTAAAAGAATCTTAATAGAATCTGCTAGGCAGACAACGGAACTACATACAGGTTACTTAATTGTTGAACTAACTGAAAACTAAATTGTTAACTAACTGAAAAGTTACCCCAAAATACCTCCTGGCATTCCCCGGGAAATAAACCGAAGAACACGAGGTTACCTTACCAATCACTTAGATGTAAAAAAAAATTTTAAATACAGTAATAATGCCAATGCAATATACCTAACATCGAGAACCATTTCTTTGCCTAATAAACACGTAAAGCAAGTAGAAATATCCTATAGAATATTGCAGAAGATTTTTAAACGCCTTGCGGTTTTCGCTTCACCAGGAATAAATAGTATTCACCGAAATAGCTAAATTCTGCAATTACAAAAAACTTTTCAAGTATTTTGATACGAAAGCAACAAAGTCCACATCCAAGACAGTTTAAATGTACCCGAAATTCAATAACCACGTGCAATGAATCCAATCTGTGATCGTCATTAATTTTTCCGTATGATTTTCCATTCTTTCAGCTAGATTTCCTCTTCTTTATTAAACAAGGAATTAAGAAAAACCCATGAAGTTTCCATAGCACTTCTTTTCATGAATGTCAATCAAATTGGCGGCACCAACGCCCTTATTCTAAACGCCATTCTATAATTCATATTACCCACTGTGGAAAGCAGCAAAATACTACTTTAGTCCGAAATGAAGGGTTTCATTTGAGAAATTTTACATGAATTCGAATTGCACTTCATCAAATAACTACTCCATTAATTTTTAACACACAGCTGTTCATGTGGTACGATCTTAGACATGAAAAATTTCCATCCAGACAAAAAAAAATGCATTTTTTAAATCTAGTCAAGATCGAACAAAAGTTCCTATGCCTTTCTTAATAAAACATTACTAACAATCAGAGCCCGCAATCCATGGAATATGAAGGTAACACCCTATCAGGAGATTCATTCGCTAAGGTAATTCTGACAAATAACTATCACGAAATGTTTTTGAAACAAAATAGGAATCTGTAACATTGACTTGACGTATTTTGGTTGCCCCCAGGATTCACTGACGCCCCCCGATTTTTTGGGTACTTGTAGGACCGTACCGGTGAGAAAACTCACCCTTACCGGTCAGTTTACATATAAAGTTTAACAATATGGCATTCGTGTAACGTGACTGATGTGTGTTATGTTCGCGTGAAAAAGGAAACTTACAAACTACTACTAGCAGTGTACACTTGACAGGCTAAAACAAGGATTGAAAAAAATAGACGAATTTTAAGGCTAAAATATATAAAAAAGGATTTATTTTTTATTGGACCGTTTAGATATCTTTTTTCTCCAAATATTATTTTTTCCCCGTTTCAGTAATTCCTTTCCGGGGTTATATGTTTTCAATTTTTTTTTAATTTCATTTACCTTTTCGATGTATATATTTTTTTCTTTATTTTAATCATTTTTTCCTGAAAAATTAACATTCAACAAATTGCCAACTCTAAAAAGAGTTCTATTAACTAAAAATAAATAACATAGAAGAGAGGAGTTATTTTTGGCCGTGAAGCAGAAGAAGGAAGTACTTATTGAGAAGGCCATACCAACTCACATACCACACCGCTTGAATTAATTTATGGAATGACAGTAAAAGATTGTTAAATTATCAGTGCTGATGACTAGCGACTGTAAATGTGTCCATGGGTTCTCAAAGAGGGCAGCAATGTTACTTCTGGGATAACGTCCAATACCTGGATTATTTAACACCGACGAATGGAAGTAAATCCAATAAAATGGCAGTCTTTGAGAATTGGAGGAAAGAGGTTAAAAAAATGCAAGTTTCAGGACGTAAGATGCGGGTCTGAATTAAGAAAATAGCTGCAGAATTAGATAGGCATTCGGAAAACATTGGTTAAGTGTGTATCAAAGAGAAATTATTTATAAAAGGCCACATTCGAACATCGTAGTGCTCAATAATCTAATCCATTAACCGTGGACATTCGATTTGTTTCGTGAAATATATTTTCCGAAGGACCATTTATAATTTTTCACTTGTGGCGATGTGTTGTCTCGATGATGATCGAGAACGTAGGGAACATTACGACATAACGCCACGAAACCAAGGGAATTCGAGTGGCGCAAAATCGGCCAAATGATAAATTCTAACAAGGCAATGGAGTGACGAGATATATAAAGTCCCTTAATCCTTGCTTAAAAACAATAAACAACGGGAACATCAACGTTAAAGACACTTTAAATACGTTAAAGACAAACTTTTTTGCTAATAATTTTTATTCATATATATATAAGTATGATTTCAAATTACAATTATCTCTCAAAGGCACGATTTCCAATGTCAAAATATCCAATTATATATGTTCTTAAATTGGTTTTTCACAACCTGTGATCTCATTAAACACGCTTGTTTAATTGACTACGAATTGGGACAAACTGCATAAAACCGGCACAAAAAACGCCTGTACACAAATAAAAAGGAATAATTAACACAATTTACGACAGGAGCTTAAAGACGTTAGTCAAGTACACTGAATGTCTTTATATCAATTATTCTTTGCATGATATCAATTATTCTTTGCATGGAAAGCGAAAAATCCAAGACAATAAACTTTCATTAATTCAATTAACCTTGTAGGTTTTCTTCGGTTGTCTATCAATTAAACTTGCCAATCAATGCAAATATAATTCTGTAATTTGCAATTAATCCAAAATTTATTGAAAATGTCAACAGAATTGAGGATAAAATGCGAGCATTAGATGACGCAAATATCTCAATTGGCTTCCGCGATCACACTCGAAGGTAGCCGGAAACCAATCAAAGGCTAAAGTTGTCGTAAGCAAACAAAAATCAAGAGGATAAAAAAATGAACACAATAGCACACTTTCCTGTGCAATCAATAACGGTAAGTTCTGGCTGAAAAGACGCGATGTTAAAGACGAAAGCACAAAATAGGTAATTTTTAAAAGTATAAAAATACTGTACTCACTTAAATTTTCCAAGGCCAATTTTGGGTCGCCGTTGAGGCACACCACCTGTTCGAGAAATAATAACATTTATTATTCCAAGGGAGGACGAACAAAATTTAATTTAGACGAAAGAACACTGAAAACTGAAATAAAAATGCGTTTGGTTTGCACAATAGGTTTGCAACTCTCGTCAAAAGATCTTGGAAATAATTACGGAATCTCATAGTCCCTCAAAATTAATCTCTGCAACATAAACATTCCGCACACACGAGGCAAAATAGCAACTTTAAAAATATTCTCTTACCCTTTCACCCGGATGAGACGCTCGATGTCCAACCGCTCCCAACACTTCAAAGCACAATATTCCAGCACACGAGGTACGAATTTCAAAACAAATGCCGAAGAAATATGAAGTGTGTGACCAACTAAGAACTATTCCAACGTCATTTACTCAGCAGGAACAAGGGAACGTGAACAAAAGAAAAGTTCATCTGATACAAAATGACAAAACTGCCAAAGTGTGCCCCCTAATCATACTGCATTCAACTCTCGCAACACGTTACTTCCGGAGCAACACACTCCGTGCATAAAAGCGAAAATTGATTTAAACCGGAATATGGGATGTTTGAATTAACTCGCGGTGAGGGGCGATGAAAAGTCCGCATTAGACGCAATAATTAAACCAAACGGAAATCGCTGGACTAAATGTCAAATCGAGACGTCCAAGTAAAACGATCAACGGTCACCACTGCTTCCTTAGAGAGCGGACAATCTCTAACCCCCGAACTCCGGCCACTCGGGGTAGAATCTGCCTGTTGCTTCCTTCTTGGAGACGAATGAAGTGCGAAGGCGCTGTCCCCACGACGGAAAACGAAAAGGATGTGGGAATGGGGAAGGGGAGAGAGAAGACGGAGTGGAGGAGGCATGCCTCCTTTCACTTGCAAGGGCGGGAAGGCGGCGTCATTTAACTCGCGGTCTCCTTCGGCGGGGGGGCCAGGGCGAAGAGAGTAAGCACCCTTCTAATGGGCAAAAAGGAGGGGGTGGATGAATCCTCACTACGGTAGGGGGGGGGCCGAGAGCCCGACCACCGACGAATAGAGCTAAAGTTGGGGGAAGGGAAGGCGGTTTAAAAGAAAATGTATGAAACGCCTCCATCCACAAGGGAACTTAACGCTCCCCTTAACCTTAAGGCTCTGGAAAAACCCTGATTTGAAGCTTCCATGAACGGCACTGAGTACCATTCCTTATAATTTATGGTCAGAAAAATGGCTTGATATATATTAACTTAATTACACTATTCATTATAATTAAATTTGACGAATGTATTTTCCTATTAATAATTACATTAAAAATCAACATAACGATTTCTGATAATAAAAAAAACACAGTAAGCGACCCGAAGGTCGGTTTAGTAGGTGAAGGTAGAGCTAGCTCACCCATGTACCAAGCCCAACGGCGTGCGAATATTCTCACATCAGGGTAGGGGGGCCAGTTCATTTCAATATACCAGTTATGGTTTCCCAAGAAGATCTGGTACCCGAAAATCAACTAGCTTGGGTGAAGCTGCAGGGGCCCAGAGTACCTTGCCCGGGAATCTAACACGGGTACGTCCGGTCAGTAGTCCAACGCTCTACCCACTGGACCACCGCGTTCACCACTTTATTACATCTCGCAAGATCTACCCGTTATTACCACTTCGATTTACCATAACGGAAACCATATTCGTTTTTTTTTATCGCATAACTCTGGGAATCAAGATAGTTGATGATTACAATGTGCTCTAAGATTTTCCATGAAATTATGGTTGTCGACAACAATTTCCTAGTCATCGATTCCAAGCACAGTGTGTCAATAAAATCACACCAATTGCTCCACTGAAAGGATATCTTTGCATTTTAGGGGGGCAGAAACGCGCTATCTATCTAAGCACAGTAAAAAAGTGTAATTCCTATACTTAAAACAACTTGTACAGGCTCAATTATTTCAAATTCTAACGAGCGCAAGATAATAGAACATCACAATAAATTTTCCTCTTTTTAATGTGCATTGAATGGGGAATAAAAATCCGTTGGGAGTCGTTATACGTTCGGTTTTCCGTTCAATCGCAAACAGGAATAAAATTGTCTTTTGACCAAATTCTCCATTCTTGGATACAAGCACCAAAATGGATTATTTGTAATTTTTGGAATAACCACGAAAACTACAAATGAACAAACCAGAATGAAACTGAAGGATGAAATTTATTTATTTATTTCCCGCTTTTTGGAGCTAAGCATATTCTCTCATGCGGTACATAGTGTACGTAATTAACTGGCAATATGAAATTTGGAAAATAATGTATAATTATATTACATTAATATCATTCATTGTATTTATGTATATTTACATTGATTGGCTGGAACCCATGTCCCCTCATGACAGTGGAGTCATTTCAAATTTTCACATCACTGTACTTTCCAATGATTTTTCTTTTCCCAACTGAGCTCTATCCAAGCATTTCAAGCTACTTTTACCAGTTTTATTCATTTCAATAAGGAGAGGAATAACGAATTTTGCAACTTCAATCATAATATACATAAACATAAATACCAATAGGGATAAATGTAAACAAGTGTAACAGTTAAACCCGCCTTTTAATTTGATCATGGGCTGCGACAGTCGTAGATTTTCCTTTCTTGTAGCAGTTTTCCTCCGATTGTTCTCATACTGTGGTCTTACATGCGCAGCGTTAACCTTTTCTCATTGGCTCTTACTGAAAGCTTTACCCGTGGTCTTTTGCAAAAATCAGTTATTCATGCCATGGTTGAGTAAAGCTTAACCACATATCTAACTATTTTGATATGTCACCTGGAATCAACGGAATAGCACCCGAGACAATACATATCCTTAACCTAAAGATCTAGTCCAACACTGCCCATCCTGACTCTGCATATCTAATAAAATTCTGCTATCTTATGAACTACAGTCACTAACGTTAAACTCTATTCTTTCCATTCAACTGTGGCCTCGTTACTGATGACTTCACTCGACTTCCTACCCGTCCTAAACCCTAACTGCTATTCCACAGTAATCACATGCCCTCATTTTCATTCCTTTTTAGTGACATCAAGTAATCCTTTGTCAACCAACTGTGCCCACAGTCCTCCGATGCTAATATCAGTTCCCTTTTTTGAATAGAAGTAATACATATCCAACGAAGTATTTGTCAAAGTTTCTTCCTCACGCATACTAGGAATTAGCCGGTCATTCCTTCATGTTTTTCCCGGGCCCTTAAGTAATTATGCAGGGGTAAAATATTATTTGATTCATCGATGTGAATGGAAAAAAATTAACGGACGGGGGGACCGTTGGATCCTCAAAATAAAAATTTGATTTCGTAATGAGATCAAATCCCGGGGATGGGGGGCTACATTTGTCAAACATTGTTATGACCAATGCAGCAGCGTAACTACTTTGCTAGAAAATTTAGGTTGCGATTCTCTTGCACAGCGGTGTTTACAATAAAAATTAAACTTATTAAAAACATTTCAAGATGGTCCCTTTCTATACTTTCTAAATTGGCGGATTCCAATAAAACGGTGGAATAGTACTAACGCCGCTAGCGGGATGTTAGCATGCACGTCGTCCGACCTTGGTTATACACGGCGACCAACAGCAGACACTCCTTGCACTAGAGCGCCACCGGGGAATTCGAACACCACTTCCGCCAGAATCTGCCATTCCGTGCACTAGAGACGCCATCGGGGAATTACATCACTACCACCACTTGGATCAATGTTCGGCCACGGTTTTCCACAACTCAGAAAACCACTGCGTTGTTCCGGCATTGGAAAGATTGAAGAGGATATTAGCCTAAGAAAGAACTAATATTGTCCATCAACATCCTCAACCTTCTTCAACATTTGCTATCAGAAATTGACGATCAGGAATACTCTTTGCTATATTTCCAATTTCACAACAATGATGAACACGTTCACCTACTTGTAACATTCTTGGGCTCTCAAAACCGGCATCAACATACTATACTAACAACGCACCTCCAGCGGGAAATATCGTACCGTAGATATATACCCCTTAGAGCTATTACCGCATTCTTACGTCGCTGTTCAACCGCCGCCCTAAAACCGCAAATGCAAATGTATGAAATACCATTGGAAGAATTATTAAGGGACGGCGCGAACGCAGTCCCTACTACCAAAAATTACGCGCCCGAGTTACCCACATTTGGGGCAATCGCAGGGGTCAGCCTACCCGGAGTGCAATGGGTAAGCCTCGTCCTGGGGGAACCGCCTTGGAGATCACGGTAGCCCCTACGCCAGGTAAGTATGATTAATTCTGCAATTTCAAATCACCCCACTCTTTTTCGCAACATTATTCGCTTCGATCACTCATTTATGAGCTAATACAGTATCTATACAACATAACAATACACAAAGGCCATCTTCTTAATTGATCTTTCTGAAATATCGGCGACAAACCATCATCGCAGTCTTCTCCCAATATTCGTAGTTTTATCCATACACGTAGACATCTTCCATCGAATGGTCGGATTATACAGGGAATACCACCACATTCCACTCAATGCGCGAATTTGGACCGGCCAACGTTCAATCCGACATTACCGATATATCGTGTCATTCATTCCTGGAATACGTTGCAGTCCGTGCAGCAAGTATCACTTCACCAACTAAAGGCGATAAAATGATTTATATGTTAGCAACGAACATACTGGAAAGAGTATAAACTATTAACAGGATTAGGGACCACAGAGTAATGAAATGCTTAGGTTTCCCTACATGAGATCAGAAATAAGAGGCATACAAGAAAAATGTTCTTTTTAAGAAGGCTAAAATATCCGCAACGGCTTAAAATGGGTGTTACAGAGTCAAATTGCAAAAGTTAAAGTTCTAAGTGAACACTAAAATACTAAGGTTACGTGAATTAATTAATCAATAAGGATACGCGACTTAATTAATGTGGCAATACGTGAAGTAATTTCCTTGACATTACGCGGTCTGCAGTAAACAGGTTGATACAGAGGGACTATATATGGTAAAACACGGAACGAAAATGGTAATAAGATGATGTTAGAAAATCATTTTACTTAACACCAAGATGAAAAATATTAGGAATGCCAAAAACGGATTTCGAAAGCACTAAGCGAATATAAAAAGCATTAAGGAAAATATTAGCAGGACATTTGAATGAGAAAGCATTTTGGTCGTAAATCTGAGAGGTTCAGGGAAATAACTCAACACCTAATTAACTAAAAAACGATAAACCCAATTAAGTAACCTGATGTTTGGAAAAGGCCTAGTTTTTAAGTATTTCTTTCACAGCGTCTTCACTTGTGGCTCACCGGATGTCTGCGATGCAAATCGTTCCCGCTAACCGATAACCAATATTCAAATTTCATATAATGGAATAGAGTAGTATACAACGTTTGCTGAAAAATAATAACTCCGCGCCCCATTAAATAACAGCTAACATATTTCAGGAACATGCGTCGGTAATTGCGCCGTTTCAGGCATGATATGGCGGAATATCATGAATAATTAAAATTGGCAATTTTTCCACAACAAAATTTTAATACGACAGGTTTCGATGTAACTACATTACCTTCAGGTCTTACCTGAAGATGAATGATGGCGGCCTGGAGATGTAGCTACATCGAAACCGGTAGTATCAAAATTATATTTTGTGGAAAAATTGCCAATTTTAATTTGTCATGTATAGATCCTCACGTTTCACCGCAAAATATTTATTAATATTTACATGATGGATGGAGAGATTGAAAAATAAAATTTAAACACAGTAATATTGCCAATGGAATATACAGAACAACAAAAACCAATTTAGCTGCCTAATAAACGCGTACAGCAAGTAGAAATATTGTATAAAATATTGCCGAAGATATTTCAGCTCGCCAGAGCTTTTGTTCCACCAACAATATATACGATTTATCACCGAAATGGCTAAATGCTGCAATTACAAAAAACATTTCAAGTATTTTCATTAGGCAACAACAAATACCAAATCCAGGAAAATTTACCCGACATTCAATAAATGCATGAAAAAAATCCTATATGGGCATTTTTTTTATGTTCTCCTCTAGATTCGCCTCACTTTCAGTTGTTCTTCATTTTTTAAATTTACAAGGAATTAAGAAAAACCTATGAAGAGTCCACAGCATTACTTCGAATCAAGAAAGCCAATCAAATTCGTGGCACAAACATCCTAATACCATACTCCATTCTTATATGCATGTTTCCAATGCCAGTCATTATCCACTATGGAAAGCAGCAAAATACTTAATGATCAAGAAAGGAAATAATTGGCGAAGTTTTACATGAATTCGAATTGCACTTCATCAAATAACTACTCTAATTTTTTTTACAAATAGCTGTTCAAGTGGTACCATCTTAGAGTTGAAATAAAACCATAAACACAGTAATCAACCCGAAGGTCGGTTTAGTAGCTGATGGTAGAGCTCACCCATGTACCAAGCCCGACGGCGTGCGATTATTCACACATCAGGGTAGGGGGGCCAGATCCTTTCCCTGTGCCGGTTATGGTTTCCCAGGAAGAACTGGTACCCGAAAAATCAACTAGCTTGGGTGAGTGCCTTGCCCGGGAACCGAACCCGGGACTCCGGTCAGTAGTCCAACGCTCTACCCACTGGACCACTGAGACCCACAGAGTTGAAATATTACTGCATTTTTTAAAATCTTGTCCAGATCGAACAAAAGATCCTACGCCTTTCTTAATAATACATTACTAACAATCAGAGCACACGTTCCACTGAAAATCCAATCTGTTATCGTCATTAATTTTTCCGCATAATTTGCCTTTCTTTCAGCTCGATGACTTCATTATTATGTAACAAGGAATTAAGAATAACCCATGAAGTTTCCATAGCACTTCTTTTCGTGAATTTCAATCAAATTGGCGGCACCAGCCCTTATTCTAAACGCCATTCTGCCATCCATAATACCCACTGTGGAAAACAGCAAAATACAACTTTAGTCCGACATAAGGGTTTCATTTGAGCAATTTTACATGGATTCGAATTGCAATTCATCAAATAACTACTCCATTAATTTTTAAAACACAGCTGTTCATGTGGTACTATCTTAAGAGTTGAAAAATTAATGCATTTTTTTAAGGCTTATCAAGATCGAACAGAAGCTCCTATGCCTTTCTTAATAAAACATCACTAACAATCAGAGCGCGCAATACACTGAATATGAGGGTAACACCTTACCAGGAGATTCAGTCGCTAAAGTAATTTTGACAAATTCCTACGACGAAATGTTTTAGAAACAATATAGGAATTTGTAACATTGACTTGACGTATTTTGGTTGCCAGAAGAAAGACGTATTTATTGAGAAGGCCGTACCACATCACATGCCAACACCGCTGAAATCAATTTATGGCATGAGAGTAAAAGAATGTAAAATTATCAGTGCTGCTGACTAGCGAATGTAAATGTGCCCCTCGATTCTCAAAGAGGGCAGCAATTTTATATCTTGGAGGACTTCCTATCCCTGGATTAATTACGACCGAGAAATGGAAGAAAACCTAATAAAAATTGGTATTGGGAAATTAAAGAAAAGAGGGAAAAAATGCAAGCTTCAGTGAGTAAAATAAGCGTGTCTGACTTTAGAGAGTAGCTGCCGGAAATAGATCGGTTTTAATTGTGTATCAAGGAGAGATTATTTAGAAAAGGCCACATTCGGACATCGCAGTGCTCAATAATCTATTCCATTCTACATCTACATAATACTCCGCAAGCCGCCGCAAGGGCGTGTGGCGGGGGGTGTTAGGTCACCACCCAAAAAAGGAAAAAAGAAATACCGAATTCAAAACCAACACACACATGCAAACCCCAATCCACAGCAGTGCACACATTCATCGTAACATCCATTCAACCATTCCATTTCAATGTCCAGGGTTCCATTAACCCTGGACATTCGATTTGATTCGTGAATTATATTTTTTTAAATATCTTTCACGAATCTCATTTTTACCCTTTTCAGGAATTTACCATTTTTCGCTTTTGACAATGTTTTTGACAGTTAGACATAGGGAACATTACGACATAACGCCACGAAACCAAGTGATATCGAGTGGTGCAAAATTGGCCGAATGATAAATTGTAACAAGGCAATGGAGTAACAAGAGATATAATAAGACGTATAAGAGTCCCTTAATCCTTGCTTATAAAACAATAAACAACGACAACATCTAGGTGAAAGACACCGAACTGTTTTTGCTAACAATTTATATGTATGATTTCAAATTATAATTATCTCTCAAGGGCACGATAATCAATATCAAATTATATTTGTTCTTAAATTGATTTTTCACAACTTGTGATCTCATGAAACACGCTTGTTTAATTGACAGCCAGGGAAAAGGGAAACAATGCATTAAACCGTCACAAAAAACACCTCACTACAAAAAAAAGGAAGAATTAACACAATTTACTATAGGAACGTAATGACGATAGCCGAGTACACTGAATGTCTTTGTAATATTCATAATTAATAGAGCTAACTTACTACGTAGTAAACAACATTTCCCACCTTACTCCCATCTCGAAGAGATTAACATATTACACAATACATATTATCCCAATGCCAAGTATTGATGTCATAGAAACAGTAAAAGATCATTAATATTTATCGTGAGGTGACATGAATGAATCTTCACATGGAAAACGAAAAATCCAAAACCATCGACTTGTTTTAATCAAATTTATCTCGTGGTTTTTCTTCGGTTGGATAACACTTTAACGTACACAAATCTAATTCTGTAATTGCAATGAATCCAACATTTATCGAAAATGTCGACAGCATTGACGATGAAACGCGAGCATTCGATGACGAAAATATCTCAATTGCATCCGCTATTACACTCAATGTTAACCGGCAACCAATCAAAGGATACATTTTTCGTAAGCAAACAAAACCAAAGACGATCAAAAACGAACACAATAGCACACTTTCCTGTAATATCAATAATGGTAAGTTCTGGCTAAGAAGACGCGAGCACAAAACTGGCGTTTAAGACGAAAGCACAAAATAGGTCATTGTAAAAAGTGTTAAAATAATGCACTCACCTCACATATCCATGGCCACTGTGGCTCGCCGTTGAGGCACAGAACCCGTTCGAGAAATAATAACATATATTATTATTCAAAGGGAGGACGAACATAATATAATTTAATTTAGCCGCTAGTCGGGAGGTTTGCAACTATCGTCAAAAAATCTTGGAAATAATTACGGATCCTCATAGTCCCTGAACATTGTTTATCTCGGCAACATAAACAATCCGCGCACACGAGGCAAAATAACAACTTTAAAAATATTCACTTACCCTTTCGCCCGGATGAGACGCTCGATGTCCAACCGCTCCCAACACTTCAAAGCACAATATTCCAGCACACGAGGTACGAATTTCAACACAACGAAAAAATATTGAGTGTGTTACCAACTAAGAACTGTTTAACGTCATTTACTAAGCAGGAACAAAAGAACGCCAAAAAAAGTTCATCAGAAACAAAAATACGAACTCTGCCAAAAATTTTGCCCCTAATGATACTGCATCCACCTCTTTCAACACGTTACTTCCGGAGCAACCCAATCCATGCATAAAAGCGCAAATTGATTTAAACCGCAATATATATTATACATAGATGGGATGTATAAAGTAACTCGCGGTGAGGGGCGATAAAAAGTCAGCAATAGACGCATTAATTAAACCAAACGGGAATCGCTAGACTAGGTGTCACAAATCGAGAAACGTCCCCGCGAAATATCATGGAGTGGACGTCCAAGTAAAACGATCAACGGTCACCACTGCTTCCTTAGAGAACGGACAATCTCTAACCCCCGAACTCCGGCCACTCGCGGTACGATCTGCCTGTTGCTTCCTTCTTGGAGACAAATGAAGTGCGAAAGCGCTGTCCCCACGACGGAAAACGAAACGGGTGGGGGAGGATGAGGGAATGGGGAAGAGGAGAGAGAAGACGGAGGGGAAGGAGGCTTGCCCCCTTTCACTTGCAAGGGCGGGAAGGCGGCGTCATTTAACTCGAGGGCTCCTTCGGCGGGGGGCCAGGGTGAAGAGAGGAAGAACCCTTCTAATGGGAACTTCTGTTCTGGTGGAGGCAACCTCCCGATCGCGGGGGGGGGGGCACAGAAAGCGCGACTACGGAAGAATATAGCAAAAGTTGGGGGAAGGGAAGGCGGTTGAAAAGAAAATGTATGAAACACCTCCATCCACATGGGAACTTAACCCTACCCTTAACCTTAAGGCTCTGGAAAATCCCAGATTTGAAGCTTCCATGAACGGCACTGAGTACCATTCCTTATAATTTATGGTCAGGAAAATGGCTTGATATGCATTAACTAAATTACACTAAACATTAAAATTAAATTCGACGAATGTATTTTCCTATTAATAATAAAATTAAAAATCAACATTTTGATTTCTGATAATATCTGTACTAATATTGTCGTATCCAAAAACACGTCCAATAGATGACAACTTCTATTAAAAATCGGATCCCTATTGGGGACATTTACTTATTTCAAATAGTGAAATATTACAGGTTGAGTTCCAATGAGGAGCTACGTCGAATGACTTTTTAAAATCTAGTAGAGGGTAATAGAGGGGAGAATGTTGGGCAAGCAAGGTAAGGGCAGGAACAGGATAGGGATGTTGGACGGGATGAAGGGAGGAAAGAAGTACACCGAGATGAAGAGGGACCTGATATAGATTAGTTTGCTAGGTGGGGAGTCACAAAATGTTTATTTGATAGTTGTGTCCATCCAAAAACCTACCTTAAACGGTAGATTACCTAATAATAATAATGTAGCATCGACCTGAACATTACTTTTACCCAAGACCAGAATACCAAGAACAAAACGTGTTAGTTCGGTCTCGCAAGACCTACACCTTATTACTCCATAGATTTACCCTTACAGAAACCATATTCCTTTTTTATCTCGGTTAACTGTACGATACGACTCTATTACGATGGGGACGTCACCTCAGGTCACAACCTTTCCTTTTTTGAAAGATACCACTGACATGAAACTAAAAACTACGACATTATAATTGATTTTGAGACAACATTGCAAGTAGACATAAAATATACTGGCATACGCAAACTGTTAATGAAATAAATATAATTTGCAAAAAGCCAACGTTTAACCAAGTTTAACTTATACAAATTAAACATTAATCATTTTGTAACTGGTGTCAGTGTAGGTTGTCCAAAAAATATCTCGAAACCTTTATTTTCATAGAAGATAGATAACGATACAATGCAAAAAGTGGTTAACTAAAACACAGAACGACTCACCGGTATCAACTTTATCGTTTGAAAATACTCTTTTTTATGAAAATGTAAAACGAATTCGATGGATCGGCGGAGGTAGGAAAAAGGGTCTTGTGAGAAAAAAATACAATGGCAGTAGTATTTCCCAAGATTAGAACAGCCTAGAAAAGGAGTTGCGCTGAACATTAGCAATGGTAGTTTCTTCTATGTAAATTCCTGACAAAAAAAATACACGAAAATCTGAACTGATACTCTAAAAGCAACAACTGCAATGTAAGGGAAGCAACTGTTTTAAAATGATTGTTCGCAGATGCAAAACTTTAATCATTAAGTTCTGAGAGAAAAATACGGCCATAAGCGTGACCGTCCCTAAAAAATGACGTTGGGGAAACGAAAGATTCGTAGTACATCCTCAAAGAGAGGCTGCCCAAATAATCCTGAGATGTTTCTGAGAACATGTAGATAGGGTAACTGCACGAGGGAAGAGACTCCTGTAACAAGGTTACGCGCAGCGAGGAAGGGTGTGAAGGCTTGGCAGGGAAACCAGACGGGAAAGAGTAACTTGGGAAAGGAGAGACAGACTCAGAGAATTCCATCCCATCCATCCTGGAATGGTGACTGTGGCAGGTCGCCTCCATATGTGCATGGCTAGGAAGGGTCAATAAACCGACATGAGAATCACTCGGCGGCCTGGCTCTACCTATAAACCGAGCATCTCGATTGAAATGTCAACTACATATTTCCCGATCCTTCGCAGCACACGACAGTGCCGCGGCATACCGGTGGGGAGGCAATGTTCCAACGAATTTCATAGATAGGATTTATCATCTGCTCATGGGAATCTCACGACACCCTCGTTCCCAAGACATCTATTTCACTCACAAAATATACTTCTTGCTCCGCGACCCCGGATCGTAGTCACCGACTAATGCCATTAACTTTGACGTATAATTGATCGTATGTCCGTCGTGACGTCCTTTCTACTAGTAGAGTAAAAATGCAAAATATAAATGTAAACATTTTTAGTTATATTAAATATTTATATATATAATTTAAATTTCAATGTAAATATTATTACATCAAATATTGCTATAACTGAGTATCGTATCAAAATAATTAGAGTATCTAGGTTGGAGCCATTCACGGAGGGAAGGCTAAACTACAGAACTGAATTTCTTGCATACACTGGAAGGATATCTCTTTAAGAGTGATGATAAAAATGTGTTATTAGCCAGTAGATGTGAAATGAGGTTTTTGCGTAGAGAAAAGATAGGGTAAATAGTATCGGTGGCGACGTCTTATTAAGGTTAGAATTAATGCATCAGCAGGGCTGAGGTATTTCCAGATAACGGTTTGGAAACCTTTCGTGTTAATTTAAAGTACAGACATCAAAACAATCTATGTGCACGGATTTTACAGGACGCCCGGCTGATTATGAACGGTGGAGATAAACTTCAACGTCCCCTCTATTGATTGGAGCCCATGTGTGTAGTTTTGAAACAGTGGGTAAGGAAAAATGTACACCACCAGTTTACCGCAAGGTTACACTTTTTGTAATTTACTAAGGTTCAATACTAATAGAATATTCGAAGGAAACAACTTTGACCCTACCACATAACAGTTCTACGAATGGGTGGCATTTCTAATCCCCATTCCTGGCACTACAAAAGAATCGAAGTAAGGCAGAGTACAACCTGTTTTTGGTCGACTAGCGACTACTTATCCAAGCTATCTATTACAGCATTTCCTTGGCTGTTATTATGGAACTCCTGAACCAGGCTTATTACCTTTTTACAAGTTTTTCGTGTATTCTGTACCCACGCAACTTGTATATTAAATTGGTGTATTGGACGCCATTATCGCCATTTTAAATTCTCAACAATCGCATCTACGTATTTGTTCCTTTCTCCCGCTCGTAGGACTCTCCTTTCTGAATCCGTGCATGCGAACCGCGGAAAATGACACTTGGCATAATCACACGGTTGTAGTAATACGTACTGAATCGAGCTACCGTATTTGTTGTCTCGAAATTATTTTAATTCAGTCAAATTATTACCCCAATCCCTCACTAGTGGCTCGCAGTTTTAAGCAAAGAATCCTACCCGTGAGCCCTTCCAGGAAGGGGATAGCGACCCAAAATATTCCATGGGACAGGACAGACAAGAAAGGAATGCCCTATCAGCAATGGACAGATAGGGGTTTACCTGGATGGGCTGCATCGTGTACGCGAGATAGATCCCGGAAATTCTGGATGAATAGGGGGATGAAACAATACAGCCCCCTCGCCCCTCATTCGCCTTTCGTAACCCTTGGGGCACTAACCATGGGGCACTCCATTCCCCCTTCAAGGGACTCCCACAATAAGAGCACTTGGCACGACCCGTTTGCGGGTTCCCGGAATATGTCGTGGGGTCTTGGTTTGGGGGAAGCAGGCGCGAGGGAATTTTGAATGCAGTAAGAGAAGGTGAGGGATAGCGATGGACGTTGTGATTCAGGGAAGTAGGGGTATCACAACTAAACCGAGAGCTTGATTGTAAGTATAAATACGAATAGTCATAAGGAGGAAACGCGAACGTATGAGCATCTCAGCTAAAGGAGGCAAATGAATTCATTGCTACAAATACTCAATCACTGCCCAACAGACAAATTAGAATAATTCTATAAAAATGCGACTTTTATGGATAAAAGTGGGTGCCAAGGAGTTTATGAGAAAATTTTAAGAATAATTTTAAAAAATTAAATACTGAAGACACATGGAATCGCTTCCTTCACGACACGCGCTTAGCAATGAAATGCGTAGACTGGATTAAATACATAGGCCTTACTCACGATCTCCCCCGGGTGAAACATACGTGGACAAGCTGGCAAAAATAATATTTATTTATATGCCCTGACAGCCACTACTAGGGTGTGTTGTAGGGGGTGAATACACCGCAGAATAATTTTACCCGAGCACGACCCTACCGCTGTCGAACAATGTTATTGTGATCCCTTTTCGTTCGTCGAAAAAATGACATTTTAAATCTAATACGTTTTCAACATCACTGAAAAAGAGACATGAATTCCAATTTATGCATAAGCTTCAATCTATCATTAAAGCTTAGCTCCGTTTGAGTGATTCCCAATCTAGCTGCTCTAATATTTTGGATACGCTACTAAGTTTATCATAACAACGTTTTACATATATAGCTCCTTTACGCTGGACGCGGTCCAATTCGGTGATTAATCCAACTTCGTGAGTATCCTATACAATTGCAGCATACTCTAAATGAGGCCTAACCAACGACAGATAACATTTGTAACATTTAATTGGTCGCCTATCCCACCAGTTCACATAAATCTTTTGCAATTGCTCAGTGAAAAATTATTCTAGTGTGTATTCACCTCGTACCTCACACCCTCGCGGTGCTTTGCAGGGCGCGAACATAAATAAATAAAGAATAATAGTAGAATCCAATCAATTTGTCACAACTTATCTATCTCCTTTAACTTTCACTATCTTTTATCAAATCCGCCATATTTAATTCACTTGGTTTTAATAAGCTATCGGGCCTCATGTAATAATATGGTACCTACTTCCTCTCTGGCCCTCCATAAACTTAGGACTCAAAAGTTCACATTTATCATTGTACTCTTAAGAAAAAACGAATAATTCTCACTCTTTCTTCATTCCAAAAATGGATCGATTCCTTCAGGCACACGCATATGAGAAGTTATCACCACGTGACCATCATAGTGACACTCGGTGAAACCAGAATGTAGGATGTAATAAAACATATTGTAGGCAAAGACGAACAATAATTAAATTCGATTGCTAATTGTGGGATCAGTGAAATGAGCAAGTGATGCAAAATGTCAATAAGTGAGTAGGTAAGTCACAGGGCGACAATGAAGGGCTCCTGTGCATCTACAAAATTCCCTGCCAGCCACCGCAAGGGAGCGTGGCGGGTGGTGTTAGATCACCAGCCATACATTCACAATCCCAATCATCTTACCGAAACATGCATATAAGTCTGATCATGCACTCGAAAAACTTCAATCACAAGAGAGAAATTACTACTATGCAACACTAATCAATTAATGGATACGTATAAGCGTTCAAATCATGCTGTAGAACTGTTGCAAATACGGATCTATTAAATGAAAAGGATAAAAATCAGGAAGAAACATGTTTGACAAATATATTTACTACCAAATCTACTTATCTCCTACGCGATTGCTGTCATTTCTATTTTGCTCTCTAACACTTGGAGGAAAACGAAATTTTAAATCTATGCGTTCTACAGTAAATCTCCCTGATTTTGCGTTGGTGATATGATCTACCATAAAATCTATTTAACAACATCAGATACGTAAACTGCCTCAAATATAGTCAGTAAATATAACCTTTATGTTTATAGTCTATGATCAACTAGTGGTTTCCATCCTAATGCCTCGAATAGTGTCGTGACACTACTACCTTGTTCATAACAAGTGTTCACAAACCTAGCTGCTCTACGTTGCAATCGATCTAGTTTCAAAATTAAGCCTACTTCACAATGATTCCATACACTTGAAGCATACCTAATGTGGTACCTAACTTACGTGAAATAACAAATCTTCTTTTCCCTTTTAAACACCAATTTTCAAAGAAGGATAAAAGCTACTAGCTGAAAATTATAGACCGGTAAGGGTGACTTCAGTTGTCAGCAAGCTTTTAGAAAATATAATTGCTAATTAACTCCGCGATTCGAGAGTTAGCTGTTTTGTCTCCAAGATTGGTGCAGAAAAGGGTACCCCTGAAAACTGCCGCTTTAGGTTCTTGCCATGAAATGTCTGATTTTATTGATGTACCTGCAGGAAGAGAAGTGGATGCATTCATAGTCGACCTGTCAAAAGCTTTTGACAAAACTGCGCATGATCGCCCTCAAACTCACTAAGGGCCAAATATTTCTTCTTCACTGATGGAAGAGTAATCTAGTGGGTCAAAACTTGTATGACGGGGCGAACACAAAGGTTTAAAGGTAAGAGAAATACGAGTATATTTAAATGTAAAGAGCGTACCGTCTGGAGTATCATAAGATAGCAACCACTGACTCCCTCTGTTTTTCACCTGCATAAATTATGTCTTGGCTAACATTAATGCTCAAATTAAACTTTTTGCAAATGACTGCAATATCTACAGTCATCTTGAGGGCAAGAGGTACTGCGAAGTCATGTAAATTGATACAAAAAATGGCTGACAGGGTAATAAATAATGGGATGGATAGTAGCAAATGTAATTCTAAGACTTTCAGCAACAAGGTAAATTTAACCAACAGAAATTGCAGATCAAGTGAAAAAGTATCCCGACATGCGACAGTTGCCAATACTTACATGTCTATTTAACAGTTGATTTAGGGTGGGGACCGAATGTGCAAATTATTGCTCGGAAAGTTTTTACGACCTTGCACTGGGTTATGAGAACCCGCAAACACTACAACGAACGAAAAGGCCCAGGTAGATCAATTTTAGAGTGCTCATTACAAGCAAGACACCAACATGAAGGAGGGCAATAAAATAAAATAATTTATTGCTCAACAAATTGATAACTGTCTGGAATATTCTAACTTTCGAACTAGCTCAGCTCTTCCCAAGCAGTTCTTATATGTTTTTTTATAATAAAAAATCCAATGATATTTGTAAATATACATGGGAAATTGTATGCAGGAATATACATAGTACGTTACCGCCAACTTATTTCTTTTCATAATAATGATAACCCTTTACAAAAAATAGATTAAAGAGGATTACACCAGTAGATCAAAAATTAGTGTTCAAAAGGAAAATTGCCTGAGGAGACTAATTCACTAACGAACCTGCGCCTCCGATTAAACCGATGCGTACATGGTTTCCAAAATTTCAAATTCGGTGATTATTTCCGAGCGTTAAATTGAATCTAATTGCAAGCTATGAGAGAAAGGGTTAAATTATACCAAAACGGAAAATTATTTTTAAATTATGCACTTGCTGAAGAACATGAAATACCTGAACATTTTCCCTTGGACGTTCGGTATTTTTTAATATTTATTTAGATTCTTCGAAGAAATCCTTTTATAAATGGTAATCATTTACCACTTTAGCAAGTGGAGAGCAATAAAAAAGTCAATAAATCGCGACAAATCTGCAGTATTGAAGTCTCTGGGAAACCAAGTGGGAAACAAGGAGCTTCAAGTGAGAAAATTAAGTCTCCAAACAAGTTTAAATTAAAATTGGCAATTTCGCACAAAATAAAATTTTTATTTATACTACCGGTTTCGATGAAACTACATAATCTTCTGTCTTTCTGCAGAAAATGATGTAGTTACATCGAAACCGGTCGTATTAATAAAAATTTTTGTGTGGAAAATTGCCAATTTTAATTAATCATTATATTCCACCATGTCACCCCTGAAACGTAGGAAACAAGAAGCTTGAAGTGAGAAAATGAAGCTCCAAGTATCTCCAACAAGTAGTTAGTTGCCACCTCAACCTTAGACCTATCAATCATTAGGCATTTAAGATATACATGTCGGTGAGCAACTTCCATGACACGAATGATGAGGTCTCAGGCGTGATGTGGTGGAAGCGTAACATATTAAAACCACAGGTATTGCAATTTTCCACTAGATATTTTATTTCGACACTACCGGTTTCGATGTTTTCACATCATCATCAGGCATCAGGCTCACACCTGATGATGATGTGAAAACATCGAAACCGGTAGTGTCGAAATAAAATATCTAGTGGAAAATTGCAATACCTGTGGTTTTAATTCCATGACACGGGCGTCTCGAAATAATAATGAAAATTATACATTGAGGTAATTCAGAGTGGTCACATTGATAACAGCTTGAGGAATTTTCCCTCGACTTCACTTGCCATGACTTAAGACTTTCAGTGCACCATTTTACGACGATTACGATAATATCACCGTGCCATTTATCAGAACACTTCACAGCGATAGATACACACTATATCTGTCCAAAAGGTCTTTAAATGAATATATTAATACTGCATAAGAATGAATAATAACCTATAAAATTGTGGATATGGGTATCATTTACGTATTTTGGGCTGGCCATGTGGAAAGGCAAAGAAAGGCTCGTTACATTAACATCATCAACAGTATTGATGATTGACATTCCACATTTCTAGTGTAATATCACCAAATAAGACAATCTGAGCCCATTAATCCTTGTTATTTTCGCCTACTTCAAAAATATATCCATGATGTCGCTGGTTTTGGGGACGATGATTAATCATTCGCTGGCTGATATGCCTGGAATATTACCCCTATCACATACCACAGAATTTGCAGTGTTAGCAGTAAACATAAACACAAGCAAGATGACATTAAGTGTTTGAAACCCGGGTCGTGAATAAATCTCTATTCAAGTGAAATTTGCATAGTTTGTCTCCTTTCCATCATAAACACAAGCCTTAGAATAATTCAAAACCAACTAGTTTAACGACGACACAAAAGAATTATAATGGCCCCACACTACTTGGGTAGATCAGACCACAAAGATGAAATAAGGGAGAGAGATTCCAGTACAGATAGATTCAAATACTCATTCTTTCCCAGAACAATCAGACAAATCATAATAGTAAGAAACCGAAGTCATTTTAGAAATATTTAAAAGATTTAATTTACAAGTTGTAACAAAATTACACATTGCAAAGATGTTAGGTCTGTAGATGCATGTCTAAGTTGGTTGGTATGTTGTTGTTAATTGTGTGTGTGTGTTTTAAGGGATTTAGCATGAATGATTACAATGATTTGTTTTTGGCTTGTATAAATTGGAGGTATTTGCATTCGGTTTTATTTTTCTTTCTTAATTACGGGTGGTGCCCTAACACCCAACGCCATACACCCTTGCGGCGGCTTGCGGGATATTGAGTAGATGTAGATGAAGCCGAAAATATGTAGAAAACATCACCACATATAAAACACACAAAATCCACATATATCTTACCCTGTGGCTAACAACTAACATTTTTCCTGGCATATTGTAGTCGGCGGGGTAAAAACAAAGAAGCAATTTGCAAGACGAAAATTCAATGAAATATAATTCTAAAGAGTTAAATAATCAATAAATACGTAGGTACTTACCAAATATGTTCACCATGTGACTTCGGACGTCACGAAGGCACCTTGCCTGTCCGGGAAATATTAACATAAATTACTTGCTGTGAACATTGAATGTGGCATATTTAAATGAGTTGGAAAACTAACACATTGCAATCTTTTCCCTTCCAATTCCATTAATCGAGTGCTGTTCATTTTATTTCCTCAAAATATGATTTCGAAAGTTGATATTCGTTCATTACTTCATCACCATATTTACACTGCTGGATGAAATACCAAACACAGCGGATATAGGACGACAAATAAGCTAATTTAATTTTCAATCACCCAATTTACCCCGAGGACGCGACCTCATAAGCGAACTGCTTCCGATTTTTCCAATTACTTGGACAGTATTAGCAACGAACGAAGCAGAATAAACACGAATTTCAAAAAAAAATATTTAAATACTGCGCCAACCACTACTCCTTAGCCGACAAAGAGAAAAAAGAAAAAATAAGACAAAGAACGATTTATAAAAAAAGCATTCGCCCCCAATAGAATTATCACACCCGCAAAGATACTCCCACCCCATTAATCTGGTTACAACCGGTCCCCGGTATTCCCATTTTGACGAAATTTTACCCAAAAATCATTCACCATTCAAGTTGCACAGAAGTATCTCTCGATGAGGTGACATGGAAAGAAGTTATGTACTAGAGAGGAACACATGACGGTGGAACAGCTAAGAATTTCAACGCCGGAGAATACTCCGCATTCGCATTCATATGATCTTATTTTTACCCTGTACAAGTGGCCTATGATTTGTAGAAGCTCAGTACTAAGGGCGAAGGCCAAAAGAGATGGGGGATGGGAGGAGGGGAAGATAGAGGGAAAGGAAATGGAGGGAAAAGGGCTTCCAAGTTACCCTTTCGGAGGGGGCCGGGCAGGCGGCATGATTTCAATCGCGGTCTCCTTCGGCGTGGGTATCCGAAGAAGAGTCTTTCGCCGGAAAATGAGGGGGCGAGGGAGAGGACCAATGGCAGACGAGAGGTGACGGTCACCGAAGTAGGAGTGTACAACAGGTGGGGGAGAGGTGGAGGCTAACGGGAGCAGTTGGTTGGGGGAAGGGATACCTTCCTATCCTCGGCCGCGGCGGGAATCATCGCCATAGCCACCATTTTCGCAGTCATCCTCGACGTTCGATCATTTCGACATCTTCCAACTAAATTAAGCGACGACAAAGATTAGATACGTTGAGTGAATTCCATTGCGTGATTAATGAACGGTGAAACATTGTTTGATTTACATTATTAGAGTAATGGTGTAGATATACTCGCGATTATGAGTATCGCCCGTACTCATTGTCGGCTCTTGTCTCTAATTAATAATTTCACAATACACGACCTAGAGTCATGCATCGAAGTATAACAGCATTCAAGGCATAACAACTAAGCACAAAACATTAATGAAGAAACAAAATTGCACAAAACAACAGGCCAGTACCAATTATAAGCAGAAATTTGAAATATTAAAAAAAACGAAAACTTATTTCGAACACTATGATTGCATTAGAGCTAATAACATAATCGACTGCTGCAACATACAAATGTATAAATAATATATCATAAAGACATGCCACAATGTATACATTATTTACTTACCCGCCCTCCTGAAATAAACCCCTCGGTATTTTAATGGAGCAAAACAGTGGGATGAAAGAGTCATGGCAAAACGTCGACGATATTCCGCCATCGCTGTCAAGGGAGATAAACAGAAAACAGGTACTACACATAACACACGCAGTCATAACTGCAGTCCTTACCGTGAAAAATGATGATCTCTCAAGCGCGGACAAAATCAGACTGATTTGAATGAGGTAAAGGAAGCGGAGGCGTAGCGATTGCCGTTGTGATTCGGGGAAGTAGGGGTATCATAGCCAATGCGAGAGCTGGATTCGAAATATAATTTCTGAGAGTTGAGGGGAAGATGCGCCAACGGTCGCGGTTCTTGGCGGACGGCGGCAAAGGAAATCATTACTACAAGGTAATCAATGGCCTTGCAACAAAAGAGTTCGGATAATTTACAAGTATCAGGCAAGGCTCAACCGTTGGAGCCATTACGTCCAGGGGTGATGAACTGAAAAGTAGTCGTTCCAAGCAATTGTGAAAAAGGATAACACCTAGATTTAGACCTACATAGTACCACCGCCAGGGTTTGTTGCAGGGAGTATTAAGGGTAATACGTGATTGCTTGAATATGCTTTAGACCACTTAAAATATTTACCCGACCAGCGGCGACTCAGTTACGAAGTACTGAGCTTTCTTCAATCGATTTAACTAACCTCAAGATTATCCTTGGTGACTGGAGATTCTCTCTAAAAGAAGAGGTAATAGGTGAAGTAAAATTTTAAAATGTGAAAAGGGATTCAATTTTAATGAGATGACAATCCCCGTTAAAAAAACCAAAAAACTATATGTCATGGGAAAACCATTAGATTTGGTAGTAAATTGCCTTTGTTCAAAAAAATAAATTGCAGGATATCATCACCTTATTCAAACCACAGGGGAAGGTATAATTATTGCCTCAAAATGCTGGTCATCCACTGATATTTTAGAGCCTGAAATTTTCCCAAAATCATTTCCATTTACAGCCATGAAGAAACATAGAATCGGGGGTTGAGTCATTATTGCTGTAAAAAAAATTCTAGCGTCAGCAGGGATGAGGTAATTCCCGGTAATGGTCAATGTAAATCAAGTTGCTACTTTTAAGAAAGCCAGTATTCATTGGGATACTGAGAATGCGTGGAATCACTTACTTGAGATCACCCGCTCAGCAGTTGGCAAGTACGTTCTCATTAAATTAAGAAAAGATAACACAGAACCAAGATAGCTCAACGCGGATGATAGAAAGGCATGACGACATCAAAGGCGGACGATGAATTTCGGAAAGCGTTAGGTGAATTCAAAATAAAAAGCTTAGGAGAAAATTTGATAGAGGGCTTTCGGATAAAGAATTTGTTAATCCGTCAGAGAAGTTCAGGGATATTAGTCAACTCTTAATTCGCCCAAGAACGTAAAAGGTGTAAGAGTTACTAGCAGTTTGGAAAAAGCTAACTTATTACATTCCTTCTTTCAAGGCGTGTTCACTGAAATCTGACAAAATTCCTGCGATAGATTACTAAATCGTACGTATTGATGGGCAATGTTATGCTGACGACGATAATCTAGGGGAGAATGTTGGGAGAGCTAGTTAGAAGAAATTGACATGTTGTATGGAAACAATGGAGGTAGGAACTATGCAATGTTAAATACTGGACTGCTATATTACGTTTGAAAGGAGTTTACGAATATTTTGAGTGATTTAATTAATGCCTTTAATGAGAAGAGTAGTGGGCAGTGTCAGGATCCATCAAAAACATATCCGGTAGACTACTACTAATGAGGACAGTCACGAAGCATGGAAAATGTTCAATGATGTATTTACAATTAGTCCGAAAATAGCACATTTTGTCCTTTACATTGGACGATTAACAATGGTAACATTTGCAAACATCCAACCCTTAGTTGGAGGAAAGCCAACCCAGGCGGGAAACAAACCCGCGACCTTTGGAATGACATACGAGGATGTTACCCAGCCGCCACTATGGCCGGCACACTGGTTGCGGCGGGGTAAATGGGGGTATCCAAAGCAAATGTTGCTTTGCAGACGAAACTTCAGGAGTTGCGATATGTAAATTTCAAATGAAACACACCCACATTTATTTCACTTCGGAGTCTTAATTAATTGTGTTTTTTAGAAAAGCATTAACTAACCTTCATGCGACAAAAATATACTTTTGTCGTTGCATGATCTAGTTACTTAATATCAACACATGAATTACTCCTAGTTGGACCTTGACTTCCGATGTGAGTGTGAGACAAATATTATGAGTTTTAATGCCTGAAAACCTTAGTAGTCACGTTGTTGATCGAAGATAGCATTATTTTCCATCAGATGTCTCGTTAATCCAATGCAGAAACTCACTAATCTCCACAGAAATGTACCAGGAAGCGAATCTAATTGACGATGATATTTTAAATGAGCGACGTATCTTTCGCAAAAACTTCGGACGTGGCCGTGTTCTGGTTTGGATCCCGAAAAGGCATGGATCTAAAAACTTGAGTAATCACTGCTAAAAAACCAATGGTCCAAATGCAAAAAACCTCTCGAGGAAAATCTGGGGTATATCTCATGACCAAGTTCATTCAAAATTTTTGAACGCTAAAGTGGCATGTCATGTCATAACATTAAAATGCTGAAGAAAGTTACATGATTTCAATGATAACATCTTTGAAAACAATTTAAAAATTACTAAATCCTCCTTTTCCACAATTAGTAGAGTTATGTCAATATTATTAAAGCATCTAATTCAAATGTATTGGCCGAATTATGCAGGAAAATAAACTTGAACTAGTAGCCACGATTTTTTTCGAAAACGTTCTAAATGCCACAGCACTTGATGGACGTAGTCACCACAGAATAAATCTTCTTAAAATTAACTAAATGCTAAGAAAAATCCGGAACTAACAAAAAAAGATTTACTGGTTTGACTGGGGAGATTATGAAGGGAATAAGGCGTGAGCTGCAGCGATCATATGGTTCATTTAAGGAAAGTAGTAGCAACAGAGACAGTGAGAGTTTGTGGAGTGCTTTCCTCAACGTCACGAGGGCTGCAAATGAGTAACCAAATAAATTCAAAGGCGACAGGAGGGAACCTAGATGGTACAGCATAGAACTTATTATTAGAACACCAAAGAGAATGGAATTGAAAAATTAGGAGATCAAACAAGGTCGATTCTAGCAATAAACAAAATTAAATGATACTTAACCATAAAACAGCTAAAGCGTTATCAAGGAAAACATGTCAACAGACACGGACCAAATTAAAAAAATATATTAGGTGAACATATGAACGATAATCCAAAAGCGTTTTGGTCATGTGTAGGTGTGGTTCAGGGAAACAAGTTGACAGTGCATACCCTAAGTAGCAAATGGGAAAAACTTACCGCCAGTTTAGAAGAAGCTAGTGCCACTATTTTCAAAGCGTTTTTAATAAATCGTTCACAGGAACATTGCGAGTCACTACCCGAACGCTCCCATGACCCGAGCAATGCCAAAGGGATTACATGCCAACATTCATGGCCATTTTGTAAATAAGGTTATTTCATAAAGTAATAGGTTAAGAAAAGGAATATTCGGGTGAGTTGCGTGTCAACAGGAATTCTTCATCAATTTTAACTCTTTAATTTTAATTTCAATTTTTCATTTAGGAGCCCTCGGTGATGACTCTGTCGCATATTTAGAGCATTTTACAATGGCTTACATTGCATAAAATTAATTGGAATATTGCGCAACATTTGAATCCAGGTTGGAGTCATCTTTTCGGATTTTTTTTTCGTATCCTTTCGGTGTTACATAATTAATCATTATATTTTATTATTTCTTATCATTGTATCGATATTTCAAACCTCATTATAGTTTACGATTTAACATGCATTGTGTTTTTGCATTGTGATTGATTCAGGATAGTGCGGAGGCTAATGCACAGGCTTCCCACCGAGGGACGCGGGTTCAAATCCTGGAGACAATAAATATGTTTCAGCGGTATCCCGTTTCCTAATTGAGGTACTTTGTGGATAGCACTTTGAGTGAGTACGCCGGTCGTCGGATGGGACGTTAAACTGCGGACCCCTTGGTGCCTTTCAACAAGAGTAGCTTATACCAGCGCCGGGTTTCTCTGCACCTATCCCTAATGACGCAAATGACTGTAGCTGTCGGTCGCCTCCCCAACAAAACCAACTAACTTTCTAATTCGGTGCCCATGATGCACTAGGAGCTTGGGAGGGAATAACTCTTTTTCTAAAAATTCATCGATACGCACTTTTTTGTGGTTAATTCTAATTGTCAAGTGTTGCACCAGCGTTGAACAGCATTTATGTAATTTGCTAAAGCTGCTTTAGCCTCTGGATTAGATTACGGATACCTCTGTAAACCACTGCATCGCCGGAAATAAACATATCCTACCTGTTACTACGGAGTAAATGTCATCGGGCATCATAATTGACCGACAGGGTTTTTACCGAGAACATCAATCCATCCGCCCCGAATGAGGTCGAACAAACCTTTCCTTTTCCCTTTTTCCAAACCTTAGGGTGGCCATGGGGAAAGCGTGGTGCAGTAGCGCCCCTCCTAAGTTTTGATCACACTCAAATGCATTTGCCCTCCGCTCTCCTCTGAAGTTCTCGGAATCTGCAAATGAGGCATTCGAACAACCACTCATATTCGGGGGGACGTGGGGGATCATTTTTATTCTAACTAAATATCACCGCAAACTACCCCAAGCGCGAGTGGCGTTGCGTAGGAGGGCGCCAGTTTCTTTCGCTTCAAGTATCATTTGGACAGACACATAAGCATATATTTGCACATACATAAAAACAGAACTACCAATCGACATCATCCAATAATGGGTTTGAATTATGTTTGAAATTTTAATTATCGAATACCCATGAATAAATACCCTATGAGACGTCACGTTTGATCATTTCTTGATTATATTTCGTGAGGGGAAAGAACAATATCAAGAACATATCAATATGAATATGTCAATTTTGTCATTTAATACCTACCATTTACACTAGTGATATATGCTGTCAATTCAATGATTCCGCAGATTACAGTAATTGATCTATTGCATTTTAGCAGTATCCAATATTATTTATGAATGATTTGCTTTGGTTCATACCATTTACCCCACCCTATCATTGAATTTAATGTCTAAAGTGGAAGTAGGTACAGCGCAGCAGTGTAACATTCAAGGTAACATAACATTTAAAAAATAATAGGTCAAGAAATAGCCTGAATAATAATAATGGGGGAAAACTCCACTGGCCGTAAAAAAACAGTCGCAACTCTCGTCAGACCAAATTGTTGTGTTGGTATTCGCGGGAACCAACCACAACCTCTCGACCAAGAATACCCTCTGTGGTGGTTTACGGGAAATTAATCCACGCCAGGGACCACACACACACTATCCTGTCTGGAATCCTTCACGAAGCTGTGAGACTTCGTTAAAAATTCCAGGTGGAAATGTAATCATTCACGAGGCTGTAAGGAAGACCCCGTTAAGGATACCAGGATGTATTACAAGCACACACTCCGTGACTATCCACGAAGGACGAGCACAGACCAATCACACACACTAGCACTCAAGAAGCACACACACACGCACTCAAAGGGCCCAACTTCTGGGAGAATCTGAAACGATAGAGCGCAGACGAGGATAGCGTCGAACACGCGTGTTTCGGCCACAAAGTGGCCTTCTTCAGCGAACTGAAGGGAAAAACACCTCCAACACAAGGTTGAAAGTAAACTACCGAAGTTTCAGTTTCAGTTTTAAATGTTTTTATTTCCGTAAAGACATAGAATACAAGATATTTGAGAAGAAAACCATGGAAGAACAAGGACAATACGGAAACCCCGTTATAGGAACAACTCCTCTTCGGGGTGGAAAAATAACAATTGGAAAGGCTTAGAGAAAGCGGTTGCGGAAATAATACATCTCTTTTCTACGGGAGCGGTAACGGCCCGGCATTTGCCCGCGGGCGGAGGGAAACCCGTAAAACCCCCGCCAGACCACCGGAGAGTTAACAATAACAACGTAAGGAAAAAACAGAAACTTAAGTAAAACAATTTTTGAATAAATAACACGTTAGCACTGGAACCGTCATCACTTGCACTGCACATCACTTTGCACATATAAGTTTATAATTTATAATTTACTCTTCTATCTTCCTCTGCTTCATTCTTCATTCTTCTTTGTTCTTCTTCTGCGACGGGGGCGGATGAGCGGGAGGTCTGGGTCCGGGAGCATGCATGAGGGGAAGGGTATAACAGTGCGGACCTGGTGAGGAGGCAGGGTAACGTCCGGGTAGTACATGGGTAGAGTAGTCGCGACGACACGTGCTGGAGATAGCAGCTTCAGGACCGGGCGGCGTCGAAGATAGCCCCCCATGGTGCCCATGATGGTAGTTAGCAGCTCCCAGTTGTAGTCCGCGAGGCGTGCCGCCGTCCTGCTACGCGCGCGGCATAACCTGTGGAGGATGGGTTCTACATCAGCACGGTCGTAAATGTACTCCCGGGGGGTATCGGCAGGAAGGAGAAGCAGACGGCGGAGTATACGGCGCTCCAAGGAAGCAAAGCGCTCAATACCGTTTCTAAGGGGTAGAACCGCAAGTGCCGCGTACTCCATTACAGGCCTTATAAAGGCTTTGTACAGGAGCACACCGCAACCCTCGGACACCCCATGGCCGTTAGCCCGGACGGCTCGTAGTAAATTCGCGCGCCGGCTGCACCTCGCCCTTACCGATCCCACGTGTTCCCTGAAGGAGAGGTGTCTATCAACGAGGACGCCGAGGTACGAGACGGATCGGGAGGGGGTGATGATTTGGTTCCAAAGGGATAGAGAGGGAGGAAGCGTGCCTTTGCCACGAGTATCATGGCTACCGGCAAACACTATAAAGGTGGATTTGTCTGGGTTCGGTCGCAGACGCCATCTCTGGAACCATCCCTCGAGAGCGGACGTGGCACGCTGGAGGTGCTTAACGGCCGTCTCCACTCTTTGCGCTGATATCCATAGCGCGGTGTCATCGGCATATTGGGCAAGAGTAGCCCGTTTGCCGTTATTCTTGTCTGTGGGCATGTCCCAGCAGAACAAGGTGAAGAGCAGAGGGGACAAAACGGTACCCTGAGGGACGCCTGCGAGTAGTGGAAAGGGAGAGGAAAGGTGTCCATCCACTCGTACTCTGGCTTGCCTGTCGGAAAGAAAAGAACGGATCAGTCTTAAAACGGGAGGGGTGACGCCTGGAGTAAGAGACAGCTTCCCGACAAGGCCGTCATGCCACACCCTGTCGAAAGCTCTCTCTATGTCCAGGAAAAGTGCTGCCAGGTACTGCCGACGATTGATCGCCTCGGCCGCCATGGTGGTTAGCAGACTTAGCGGATCAGTGGTGCACCTGTGCGGACGGAAACCAAACTGATGTGGCGGTAGGACGCCGTTATTATTAAAGGTGTCTGTGAGGCGCCGGGTAATGATTCTTTCGAACCACTTCCCAAGCACGCTGGTGAGGCAGATGGGCCTGAAGTTCTCCGCTCTCCTGCAGTCTTTCCCTGATTTAGGAAGCATGACAACGGTCATTGACTTCCAGGCTCGAGGGTAGTATCCTAGGGAGAGAAGAGAATTGAAAATGAGAAGGAGAGGTTTAAGGCATGCAGGGGCTCGGAGGGTATGGAGGTTAGTAATCCCGTCTTCCCCAGGCGAGGTGTGACGGCGGGGTCTTAGGGCAGTCATTTCCTCTTGGTCTATAGGAAAAAGAAGGGGGTCATCTGGCTCGGCTCTCTCAGGCACCTGTAATGGAAGTAGGGAGTAGGGCAAGGAGTCTAGGTGCCGCCTGCAGGCGTCTTTGTGGCCATCATCAAAGGCCGGGTCCTCCTGAGGCCGAAACACCGTTGAAAGCGTGCGCCGAAACTCCTCAGCCCTCTCCCGTGGATCGGCGATAGGGACGCCGTCCTTGTTAATTAGCGAGGTTGGAGCTTGTCGTCGCTTGCCGGAGAGGACTCGGAACTTCTGCCAGAATTTCGCGCCGTCCTTGCAGTCAAGCTTGGAGCAGGCGCCCGCCCAGGATTGCTCCTTGTAAGCTATCACCCGACGTCGGATGATCGCATTCGAGCGGTTCCACTCTGACTTTAGATCCGGGTCCCCTGTTCGTAGCCAGTGCCTGTAAAGGGAGCGTTTCTGTTTTATTAATCGAACTACATCCTGGGGGAGAGGAGGGCGAGAAGGATCGATCTGCTTCGTGGGTAGTTGCGCCGTAGCATCCCGGAACGCGTTGGTCACCCTTTCCAGGGCTTCGTCCACGTCACTCGGTGATTGCGGGGCGGCAATATCCCCAGTGGCATCAGCGATCTACTACCGAAGACAGACGTCAAATATATATAGTGACTGTGAAAGGATGTAGGAGATAGGGGACCAATAGGATTAGTGGGAAGATGGAATACTTTAAACTTATTGGCAAAGAGGAAGGGGGTGGGGGAGGGGGGGGGAAGGGAGGAAGGTGGGGCGAACAGAAACCAATGGGATGGGTGGAACGGGAAGAAGTAATAAGGGGGGGGGGGTTGAGTACTAAGTCCAACGGAAATTTGAAATGACACTTTGTAATTCCACAGACTGAAAATCTGCGGAATTACAAAGTATCACTTTATCCGCTGAAAACAGGAGTTAGAAATCATTTCAAAAGTGAATAAAGAGGAGAGAATGGGATCGGCCCTTTATCGCTGTTAACTACGACCTTCTTGAATTTGTGAATAAAAATGCTTTCGTAGGCGTCCAAAAGGTGGTTGGGAGTCTGTTTGATAAGTTTCATTTCGTTTTCTGATGTTTGATGGTCTTCCTTGAGTAAATGTTGGGCAATGCTTGATTTGTCTGGTCTGTTATATCTGTAATGGGCTATGTGCTCTTTGAATCTAGTTTTAATGTTCCTCCGAGTCTGGCCGATGTAAGATGAATCGCAAGAGGAGCAATTGATTTTGTAAATACCGGACTTGTTTGAGGCGTCGATTTTGTCTTTAGTATTACCTAATAAATGTTTTAATTTGTTATTGCTGCTAAATGATACATTCGTATTGACGGTTTTGAAAATCTTTCCTAACCCTTTTGTTAATTGTGGGTGGAATGGAAGTTTGATGTACCGAGGGGTTTCATGCTGTGTGAGGGTGGTTGTGTTTTGAACTAGTTTTTTATGTTTGTGCTTTTTTACTAGGTTATCGATAATCGACTCTATAAAACCATTCTTAATAGCGATCAGTTTGATGTTCTTCAATTCTTTGAAATAGTTGTTTCAACTTTGTTGTTTTTGTTGTCTCGTCCTTCGTGGATAGTCACAGAGTGTGTGCTTGTAATACATCCTGGTATCCTTAACGGGGTCTTCCTTACAGCCTCGTGAAGGATTACATTTCCACCTGGAATCTTTAACGAACTCTCACAGCTTCGAGAAGGATTCCAGACAGGATAGTGTGTGTGTGGCTGTGTGTGGTCCCTGGCGTGGATTAATTTCCCGTAAACCACCACAGAGGGTATTCTTGGTCGAGAGGTTGTGGTTGGTTCCCGCGAATACCAACACAACAATTTGGTCTGACGAGAGTTGCGACTGTTTTTTACGGCCAGTGGAGTTTTCCCCATTATTATTATTTAACCTAGAGGCCGTAGAGCTCTTGAATTCTTGCTAAATAGCCTGAAACCAATAGAGTCCAGTGTTCAGGTCGAGAAATGATTCGGCACGAAAGTGAGAAAAGACTCGTGCAAGTGTTGAAAAACATAAAATCCGGAATGTGTAAAACTTTAGGGGTAAAAGTTGGGGAAATAATCATTTGGATTTATCCCAGAGGTTAAAGGTTGGTAGGAAAATCGTGTAAATGAAACCTGCGTCACAAAGGTCATCTCAGTTTGTCAGTCAAGTCAGTCAGGGTGGACTGATGGATTGCAAAGGTGGGTGTTGAAAATTATGAAATATCCCGGAACATTTAAACCTGTTAAGGCCTGAGGATAGGTGACACGGTGTTTTTACTATCCTTTTGTCATTTCCTGCCTTTCCTTACCTACAGATTCTGGTACAAATCCCAACACGATCCAAGTACAGGGGCTCTCATATGATATAGCATGTAAATCTAGCGGAAATAAATTTAAACCCTTTCTTTTTATTTGGATTTGTTTTATTTTTGGGATAGTTTATTTCCAATAACAAGGGGACATGTTGATATTAGCTCTAACATTTACATATATGCTCTATACGTTTTGGCAAGTTGCCCTATGACTTATGACATTTATATCGTAATTTTATTATTATAAGGTAATCTACCAATTAAGGTATGTTTTTGGATGGACACAACTATCAAATAAATATCTTGAGACTCCAAACAAAACCCAATCCAGCAACCTAATCTACATCAGGTCCCTCTTCATCTCTGTGTACTTCCTTCCTCCCTTCATCCCGTCCAACATCCCTATCCTGTTCCTACCCTTTCCTCGCTTGCCCAACATTCTCCCCTCTATTACCTTCCTCAACATCCCACTCCATAGGATTACACCCAACAAACCCCTCTCCTCGCCCACCATCCTAGTTCTTTAATTTGTTCGCTCTAGCGGGTGCTGTGCGAAATTAACAACGGTCGAAAAACAAACGATATTAAAGCTCCAAGGTTAATTCCTGCGAGCAAGAAAATACATTTAATTATTCTTATATGCCGTTTCGAATATTCTACGAGAATATGAAATCTTCATAAAGTCGTTTTCACTGACGAATTTGGTTTAGAAACTACACTTTTGAAACAGCGACAACATAGACCTGAATAAATGAGAAAGGAGTATCAGAACGCTTTAAAAAACTATGAATCAGGACAGGGAACGGAGTACTATGGAGGGGAAATGGGAACATATGAAAAAAGAGATACCGAAAGCAGCAAACGCAACAATAGCTATAGTAAACACGCAAAACGAAAGATAACCATGAATTGCGGAAGAGATGATTAGAAGCAAGTAAGGAACCTAAATGGTACAACGGGGAAGTCAGATCGGCATTAAGAAGGCAAAGAATGCTAGAGTCGAATTTTTAAAAGAGTTTAAAAAGGGACGGTATAGTGTCTGGGAATACATCCAAACAGAATGTTAAAAAATGTTGTAGTAAAAAAAAACGTATTATGCGCACAGCTCTACGCCCTTTTAAATCTAAAATGCTCTGCAAATATCTCGTGGAAAATCCAAAGTCATTCTGGTCCTATTTTAGGGAAATATAGGGTAAACCTCCAACTTTACCTTCTTTGAAGACGGAAAACGGAGAAATTATTACAAACAAAAAAATGATGATACCAAATATGCGACTGATACTCCCAAAGCTACTACAACGTTTGAACGGAAGTGGAGTAATTATCGTCCCTACAAAATGTGACGGAGTAATCGGGGATGAAAACAGTTCGGTGACAAATAAAGCATGACATTTGCTAAAAAATTGTTGATGAAGAAACGAAAGATACATTAGATACATTGTACTTTCTCAAAAAGAGACCGCCAAAATAATTCTGAGATGATTCTCAGTAGATGGAGGGTAAGCACCTGCACGTGGGAAGAGCTTTCCATCCAAGGGTACGCGAAAAGAGGAAGGGTGTGAGAATAGGGGATGTAGCTCACCCAAGGAAGGGCACCTGTGGTCTTGTGGGACATGGTCTCCACGCGTGGATGGCTAGGAAAGGCCAATAAAGCGAAAATAGAAACAAAAAAGGGGGTTCGCCCATTCTGTAGCGTCCATCCATAATACGAACTCTGTGGCTAAAATCCCAATGAGTGTGACACGGTAGGGAAACACTGGAAATGAAACGCATTTCTTAGATGGGTAAACCAAACGACTCGGATCTTTTTTCTCCATGCTGTTTATTTCGGGGAAACCTTGCCCCTGGCTCGTTGACCCCTGATCATTGTCATCGATTAAACCCATCGGTTTTGTCGTCCTTGCTCCTATTTTTGATCGTCGGTATCTTTTCCAAAATACGGAAATATATTTGGGAATCCAAATTCTATATCGTACACATTCATGAGGCCAATATTTTTCGATAATATACACCGTGGGGTGTTGTTTATTAATACGGCCCCCCTTCTACAGTGTCCTAGAGGCGTGTGAAAAAGTCATATACCACGAACAGGGAAAATAAGTAAATCATTGTCATAGACGTTTTCTAGAATCACGAGTGAACTATAAAGTTTAGCATAGTTGGTAGCCAAGAGCCCAGGCCATACATTATAATAAATAAAATAGAATCCAGCACTTTTTGTCACTTCAGATAAGACTACGCCTCACGAATCCCAAAAACAATGGAACAAATAAACACTTGCGTTAAGGACGCATGTAACTTACGTAGATTTAATAAAATTAGTGCCTCGGAATACATAAAAGAGAGTAGTGTGAGTGAATGTAATACTTGTGCTCTGTCAACCATGAATCCTCACGAAAGATTTTTGTGAGCATACGTAAAACCGTAAAAGTAATTGTGATTGCCCAAATAAAATTTTTCGCTCTTTATTGTAAAATTCATTACAATACCCTTCTGATGCTACTTACTCTAGGAATTATTTTAATCGCTCAATATCGTGCGTTAAGTATAATATTTCAACACATATTAGGTTATTCTTGTCGAAATTATTATATGAAAAGCTGTTTAACACTTTTTTAGTGAATTCTTATAGGTTGATATACTCTCTAAGCTACCAAATATGCTAATTCCTCATCCCGTGTTCCTGAATCCTACTCACTGCCTTCTGCGATCCCTCATTCGTATAATCCACTCCCGAACGGTCGAGAACATTTAATCCGGGATACCACAGTTGGGTTACCCGTGCCTGGTTATTGTACTTGTGAAGTCTAAAAATCAGCTCCAAGAGTAATGTAGTGTTGGGATAATTTAAGCATCTAGAAATGCCATTAGTAAAAAGAGAGCTGTCAAAATTTCTACTTCTCATTAGATAATCATTAGTTGTATCTCAAACCTTGGCAAATATGTCGCCATTTGATTTCATAGAAAATACCAACAAAGCAATCAAACAAACCAAAATAAATAAGGGTCGACAAAAATGAATTGAATGTGAAAAGCTAATTGGTGCTAATCTGGACTTAAAAATATGAAAATTTAACATAAAATACATCTAAATATTAATGAAAAGCACGTGATTCAAAGTATATCTATAAGCAATTAGAGAATAGGATTAAAAACCGAAACGCTGCACTGGAGTATCATATCATGTAATGAGATGAAAAGCCTAGATATGAAAAAAAGGCTGAAGAAATAAATTATAGTAAAATCTAAAAACAACGTATTACCAATACATAGGAAATAGTCTGAAAAATGAAAATAAATACGAAACTATTCCCAGAATATATATTCAGATAGTGTCTTTTTTACCAGGGACGAAAAGAGATCAGAATAAAATGACGTTAGCCGGATCGCACTAGGAAGAAATGTGTTTTCGGTCAAGGGTAGTATGGTGCGTAGTCACCCCCTGGCGCACACCCTAGGGGAGCAGGCTTTCGGTTTACAAGGTGCCTAAGCTAAGTATACATATCCTATGGGATCAAAATAATGTCCGGCCCCGCCTCTCAGGGTACCCTCAACTTCACCCAAGCTGTGTGATTTTTCGGTTACCAGATCTTCCTGGGAAACCATGAAACAGGGAAAGGAACTAGAATTAGTACTGGATGTTCATGCGCTTTACTGGTAATTAAGCATAAGAGTAGAAGAATTAAGTATTTTTAGGAAATAAATGAACTAAATTGAAAACCTTCCCTGAATGAAAATAATTATTATTAATGAAATCTCCGAACAACATGAATGGTGGCTCAGAAACAATCTCGAGTATTTGCTGGTGAAAAAATCTCAGTAGCAGAATGCGTTGAACTCTTGTAAAAACAACTTAGTAAACCATAAGCACAGTTATCAACCCGAAGGTCGATTTGTTAGGTGATGGTAGAGAGTTCCACGACCACCATTGCCAACTCTCGGACGTTAACTGATTTTCATTTTAAATGAGCTGCAACGGTTTTCGATGCTCTCTTGTGACACACCATGACGTCATGAAAAATTAACGCTTTCTCGCATACTGTGTTCCCTGACATTAATCTTCAACCCCCAACGTTTTTCAAGCGTTTTTTGTTGGACCCAGGAAAATCAGCTGCCGTCCAGATTAGACACCAGAAATTTTCAATTCATTTCAAGGTCATATTTATGGAGTAATTTAGACATTTTGAAATGCATCAGACATTACATTATAATAAAGTTGAAGTTTAAGAAATTCAGTACCCTGGCTTACATGATAATATTTTATCTACCTAATGCTTCATCCAGTCACATTTTCACTAAAGGTGAATCAGGGAAATGATTAAGTATACGATGTGGATATCTTGTCAGCTACGATAGAGAAGGATAGGTATTTATAAAAGAAATAAGAAGGTTTTTCACGTCTCCTTCCCCTGCTACCCTTAAAGGTGATTGTGCGTTTTCCCAAACCTAAAACTTCTACCATACAAATTGTAGACATGCATTACATGGCAGATATTATTTCGAAATCCACTTTTATGGTTGCCGCATACGCCATTTTTAAGTCAGACAACCGTTATTTGAAAAACTCTAAAAGAATTGTATCTCCAAATTATACATTGTAAATACCAACACACACATACTTTTATTCATGCCATTAATTTATGACGAAAATCCGGAAAACACGCCGATGGTAAGCCGCAATTACTTCACTGATTTTCAGTGACTCCACAATATTAACTTTCTCTCCAAATTTTTACGGCAATATATACATATGTATATAGCAGTAAAAGTATAAATGTATATATACTTTTTTCACAATTGAGAATGAAAAAATATGTCACCGTGTTAATCCTACTAGTATGTCACCTGTATTTAATTTCCCCTATGTTATACACACCAAATTTCTGGTGTATAATCTCGACGGCAGTTGAATTTCCTGGGTCCAACAAAAAACGCCTGAAAAAAGTTGGGGGTTGAAGATTAATGTCAGGGAAGAAAACGTTAATTTTTATGACGTCATGGTGTGTCACAAGAGAGCATCGAAAACCGTTGCACCCTATTTAAAATTAATATCAGTTAACGTCCGAGGCTTGGCAGTGGTGGTCGTCAGTTACACATGTTGTAGATATTAATCCATACGAGTATAATACATAGGCATTTAGCGATTTCACCTATCGACTCGAAAAATAAGTTCGAGTGCTGGTAAAGTTTCAAGTCGTCATAATTTGCATCACTCGTGTTCACCATGACAACCGAAAAATAATCAGTTCCTAGGAAAACCGAATCCAACGGACGTCCGCCATAGGAGATGATCAGGCGTTCAACCAGAGAAAAATTGTAATGGTAATGTAATCTATCGGAAGAAAGGGACAATCCGCGGTGGAGATATAAGGTAAGTACAGCTTTTTTTAACTTTTCAACATTGCATATGTTGTACTTTCGTCCTAAACATTTAGTCTGGAAGTATTTCCAAGCCACAAAATACCGACGCCATTTTATATCATACAGGAAATTATACTCGCGAGTGTATCTTAAGAAATTAATATTATCTTCCCTTTCTACAGAAATATTATCTTTTCTTTCTGTAGAAAGCAAAGATAATATTAATTTCTTAAGTTAAACATGGATTTCTACAAAGTTAAGGCCTCAACCATTCAGTGCATCGAGAGTTTATTTTTGACCGCCTGCTTTATGCATTTTAATGGCGTCGAACTTAACCTTTGACTGTTGCCGGTTAACCCTGTGGTTGTTAAGAAAAGAATTAAGACATTTCTGCAACTGAATGCTCAGATTTTATCTTCAACTCTACCGACTTTTTCGACAATTTTTCTTTCGGCGTAAATTTGAGTCGTCATGTTTTTAAGCCGCCAACCGAAGAAAATCTCTTTCCCCGGTATTCCCTTATTTATTCACCACTACCTTCTTCTGCTTGGGCCATTGGAATGTGTACTAATGTTTAAACGCCCTAATAAAACGCCATTAAATTCGCCCGAGTATCATAAGTGATCGGTGAAGAATGGTTTTTGTACGTTATGTTATTTTTTGGATTGAAAATGAACATTTATTATCTTATGTGACGTTGGGAATAAGTGGACGTATAAGGCGTAAGAAGTCGTTGGAAGTGAAAAAAGATGTTAGTATCAGGGTGAAGGAAAGCCAATTTTAACTTGTGCACTACCTCAAAAGTAATTACTCCCTACTTGTGGTCTTCAGGTTAATCAAGGGTTGAGGCCATAGTTGTGACGTTCTTGGCTCTTTTTTCCCTTGCAATCCGCATCGCAAGTTGTTAATTAATTGACAAGGAGAATTAAATATAATTAATTTTTCCTGTTTTCTCCGGTAATGTCTTCCAGGTAGGGTTATGAGTGCTGAAAGGAATTTCTGTAACATAAAGTAATGATTACGAAGGCTTATGTACCAAACATTAAGTAAGCTGCTGATTTAGAAGTAAAATAGGTATTTCTATCGGCATTCTAATTGCAAACATATGTCAAAGGGAATATGAAAAGCGAAATTCGCTCCGTCTGCTGCTTTCCACAGTGGGTAATGAGTGGCATTGGAAACATGCATGTAAGAATTGAGTTTAGAATTAAGGCGTTCGTCCCACCAATTTGATTAGCATTCATGATAAGAAGAAATGCTATGGAAACTTCTTGGGGTTTTCTTAATTCCTTGTAATTAAAAAAAAAATAAATCGAATTGATAGAAAGCCAATTCTTACGGAGAACATAAAAAAAATGAAGATCACAGATAGGACTTACGAGCATGCTAGCATTTTCATGCAATTATTGAATGTCGGGTACATGTAAACTTTCTTGGGTATTGTTTTTGTTGCTTTCGTATTGAAATTCTTGACAAGTTTTTTTTTGTAATCGCAGAATATAGCGACTTAGGTGAATACTAGATAATCCCTTGTGGAACAAAAGGTACGATACGTTTAAATATCTTCGGCAATGTTATATACGATATTTCTAGTTGCTGTAAGCGTGAATTAGGCAGCGAAATGGTTGTTGATATTATATATATTCCAATGGCATTATTACTATTTCTTTATATTTGATTTTTCCATCTACACGATTGGCAATTTCCTCGTGTGCTTTGATTCATTCCTCGGGTAATGCCAGCAGATATTTCATCAGGGTAAATGTTTAATCAAACAGTGTGCTTCAGGGATTAGTTAATATTTGTTTTTTGTATTTGGGTAAATATTCATAAACATTTTAAAGTGAAAAGCGTGGTTCTACACAGGTGAAATGTTATTTAGACACGATACCGTTTTTATTTATCAACATCTAATAAGCCACCGACCTTATTTAATGTCCGAATGTTCTTAATTGCTCCTTCCTGTAACTAAATAATTTGCGTCATATAGAGAAGGTATTTTTGTAAGCCTGCATATCGTCGACTTTTCACTAGTTATTTTGTGATTGCACCATTGAAAGATTTGGGCGAAAACTTGGTTTCTTGTCTTTCCCAGAAAATACCTTCACGTTGCTTAATCGCGATGAGCTATTATTTTATGAAATACATCGGATTAAGTAAGTACAGACCGGCATCGCATAAAACCATTGTTTAATTTGCATTCTCTGCAATCAATTTTAACAGTTACAGTGAAATCAAGGTATCATTATCCCTGGTATTGACTGAATCTAGTATTATGGTTGCGATATGTAGTAATATCCTCAACGTACGTCAATGTGTGCACAGTCACCTCTCCCGAATTTCCCTTAGGAAAGGTCCATCTGAGAGTGGTTGCCTGGGTTCGCAGTGACATTGGCCTCTCCAAAGCAACACTATCAAAGAGGGCATTCATTTTCTTGATTATAATGGCTTTTGTATTCACATCGCTTGTCGCTCCAATAATACCTCAGCCTCGGCTTTCCAGTGGCACTGTTTTTTCACTTAAAAGTGGTAACTTTCAAGATTTCGGTTGCTTCTTATGCATAGCATAGTTTTATGTACAAAGTTATAGCTTAATTCTTTTAACTTGTTAATTTTAGTATCTTAGTTTCCTCACCTAACATTTGACGCGTGCTAAATATGTGAACGATAATTGAGAATCGAAAATCGCCTCCTGAATCATTTTACCCTTTAGTCATTTTTTTAGAGCCATTTTCCATGAACGGAATGGTCCAACCCCTTTTTGTGTGCCGTTCCACGTAAAAGTGGTGTGCATTCCGCGTCCATCCGCCGACCGTCTGCCTTTTTGGGCGTCATATCGGTGGCATTACTCGAGTCCTGGAATTATTCAGACTAATGTCATATACAAAAATTGCAATCGCGAAGATTTCTCGAAATCCGGAAATATATTTTAGAATGCATTGTTATTTATGTTGCAACATTATTTTCTGTAAAGTCAACGTTCATTCGATAAAGGTGAGTTAGAGTATTTTCTTGATGGCAGAAAAGCTACAGAGCGTGTAAATATTTTCATCATTATTCCAAATGATATTTCTACTTGTTTATTAGGTAAACAAGTAATTCGTAGGTAAAGGTATTCGTCTCCAAAATCCTTATACGTTTTCGTCACTAAGTGCAGTCGATACTGTAATATTCTAAAATACAGGTAATGCATTGATATATCTATGTCGCACCCCTGAAGCTACATCTGCCTCTAACGGGCCGAACCCTTATATCTCTATGTCGCACCCCTGAAGCTACATCTGCCTCTAACGGGCCGAACCCATGTGATGGATGCCTGATTGATATTATATCGCCCCCTTTCCACGCGGTTTTGGTGAATCGCGGGCTACCAGGAGCAGAAGGGATTAGTGGGAACATACGTGAATCTACAATTGCTGGTGACAGCTTGGGTAGTCTGGTGAAGATGAAGAGGTACAAATTCGATTTTTGCTTGTGGTTTCAGGAATATTACATCTACAAAAATACCCTGCGAGCCACCAAAAAGGTGTGTGGCAGGGGGTGTAGCACCATGAGGGAAGGGTAAGGGTTGAGGGGGTCGGGGGTTAGGTGAGGAAAGGTGGGGGGAACCTGTAAGAAAAAATATATACATATATACATATTCACACACACACACATATATATATATATAACTTTTTGACGGCACAATAGAACACAGAATAAAACAGATAACACGTAAAAGGACACTCACACTGTAGATGATTTAAGCTTTCGGCCTACTCCGAGGCCTTCTTCAGGTCAGACTCAGAGTCTGACCTGAAGAAGGCCTCGGAGTAGGCCGAAAGCTTAAATCATCTACAGTGTGAGTGTCCTTTTACGTGTTATCTGTTTTATTCTGTGTTCTATTGTGCCGTCAAAAAGTTATATTGCTCTCGTGAGTACTTCCGCATCATCTATATATATATATATAGATGATGCGGAAGTACTCACGAGAGCAATATAACTTTATATATATATATATATATAAGATAAATATAAATAAAAATATATACATATATATATATATATACATATATTGAACTATACATATATATACACACATACATACACACATATCCTCGCGCAGTCCCTAACCTGTACATTAATACTTATTGTAATGAACTAAGTATGGCTAATGAAATATTAGCGAGGTCCCTTGTAAAATATTAATTTTAATAAGTATTTAAAATTTAATAAGCATTTTAAGTACCCTGCAAGCCGGGAGAGGAGTGGAATATTAACCCGAGAGTAATTTGTACCCTGATACTTTTCCCTCCTATTGCGGTCGGATATTATTTTGATCCCATAGTTCATGTAAACTTAGCCTAGGCCCCTAGTAACCCGCAAGCCCGCTCCGCTAGGGTGGCTATTTCTTCCTTGTGCAATCCGGCTAACGTCATTTTATTTTGATCCCTTTTCGTCCCTGGTAAAAAAAGACATATTATCTGACGATTTTGGGACTAGTTTCGTATTTATTTTCATTTATCAAGCTATTTTTCCTGTACATTGATCAAACGTTGTTTTTAGATTTTGCTATAATTTATTTCTTCAGCCTTTTTTTAATATTTAGGCTTTTCATCTCATTATATGATATATTTCTGCCATTCAGCGTATCGGTTATTAATCCTAGTCTCTAATTGCTTATAGGTATCCTTTGAATCATGTGCTTTTCATTAATATTTAGATGTTTTTTATGTTAAGGTTTCATATTTTTTTAGTCCAGATTAGCATCAATAAGCTTTTCACATACAATTCATTTTTGTTTGTGTGATTGCTTTGTTGGTATTTTCTAAGTAATCAAATGGCCACAAATTTGCCAAGGTTCGAGAAACATCAAATTATTATCGACAAGTGTTAATATTGATACTTATATTCTTACTAACGGCATTCCTAGTTGGTTAAATTATCCCAACACAACATTACTCTTGGAGCTAATTTTCAGACTTCACAATTACACAAACGAGGCACGGATACACCCACATTGGTATCCCGATTAAATGTGTCTAGACCGTTCGGGAGTGAATTATACGACTGAGGCATCGCCGAAGGCAGTGAGTAGGAACCAGGAATACGGGAGGAGGATTTAGCATATTTGGTAGGTTAGAGAGCGTGTCAACCAGTAAGGATTCACTGTAAAAGTGTTACACAGCCTTTCTTATAATTTTTTCGACAAGACTTACCTAATATGTAATGAAATATTAGACTTAGAGCACGAGAATGAGTTAGTAAAAATAATGCCTAGAGTAAGTAGCATCAGAAGAGTGGATGTAATGAATTTTCCATAGATAAACTATAATTTTTCTTGGTCAATCACAATTTGTTTTACGGTTTTATGCATGCTCACAAAAATATTTCGTGATTATTTCATGATTAACAGAGCACAAGTATTACATTCACTCCCACCAAACTCTTTTATGCATTCCGAGGCACTAACTTTACTAAATCTGCGTAAGTTATATGCTGCTTTAACAAAAGTGTTTATTTGTTCTATTATTTTTGGGATCTGTGAGGCGTAGTCGTATCGGAAGTGACGAAAAGCGCTCGGCGATTCAACGACGTCCCTTGTGGGCGCAAAATACGTTCACCCATCCGGTTTAACAGGTTGTTTCACAAAAATTAAATACCCTGGCGTTTGAATAAACCTTTCGTTAGTGTGCGTATGTGTTTTTGAGAAACTGGATTCTATTTTATTTATTCCTATGTATGGCCGCGCTCTTGGCTACCAAGTATGCTAAACTTTATAGTTTACTCGTGATTTTAGAAAACTTCTTATTATTATTAGGTAATCTACCGTTTAAGGTAGGTTTTTGGATGGACACAACTATCAAATAAACATTTTGTGACTCCACACCTATCAAACTAATCTATATCAGGTCCCTCTTCATCTCGGTGTACTTCTTTCCTCCCTTCATCCCGTCCAACATCCCTATCCTGTTCCTGCCCTTACCTCGCTTGCCCAACATTCTACCCTCTATTACCTTCTTCAACATTCCACTACCGCTCAATACGCCTTTCATCCATTTTTCCTGCCTCCATAGGATTTCTCCCTACAAACCCCTCTCCTCACCCACCATCTCTAGTACTTCCTCATTTGTTTTCCTTTCGGACCGTTTCACCTTCTCCATTTTCTTCTCCACACCCACATTTCAAAAGCCTCCAATCTACGTCTATCCTCCTGCTTCAGTGACCACGTTTCCGCGCCGTACATAGCTACGCTCCATATCAGAGTTTGTACGAGTCTTGTCTTAACATCCCTACTCAACGTCCCCGTCATCAACTCCCTCCTCCTTGAGAAAGCCTCCTTGCCTAGCGCAATTCTTCTCCTTACGTCCCTACCACTTTGACCGTATTGGTCCAAAACACTTCCGAGATATGTAAACTGCCTATTCTTTCCCCGCCTATTTTAATATTTAGCTTAGCCTTTTTCTTTCTGGAAAATAGCATAACCTTTGTTTTATTAATAGAAAACTTCTATGACAATTAATTACTTATTTTCCATGTTCGTGGTGCATTACTTTTTCGCACGCCTTTAGGACACTGTAGAAGGTATGAATGAAAAACACCCCAAGGATAACTGGGTTTATTTTCGAGAAATATTGGCCTCATGAATGTGTACGATATAGAATTTGGATTCCCAAATATATTTGGATATTATGGTAAAGGTACTGACTATCAGTAGTAGCAAGGACGACAAAACCGATGGGTTTAATCGGTGACAACGATCACGGGTCAACGAGCCTGTGGCAAATTTATCCCCGAAATAAACACCTTGGGACTGACGACGTCGCGAGATTCCAATTGCTACACCAGGGTCGTTCAGTTTCCCCATCTAAGAAATGCGTTTCATTTCCAGTGCTTCCTTACCGCGTCACACTCGTGCGCCAGGATAGGTCTGGAAGTGTGTCGTGGAGATTTTAACCGCAGTGTTCGGTTTATGGCTGGGCGCTACAGAAGAGGGGGAGCGCTTAGGCCGTCCCCTTGTTTGTTTCCATTTTCGCTTTATTGCCCTTTCCTAGCCACGCACGTGTGGAGGCGACCTCCCACAAGGCCACAGGCGCCATTACTGGCTGAGGGAGCTTGCAACCCCTGTTCTCCGAGTTCGTTTCTCTTTTCCCATGATAATAATGGCGTCTGGTTTCACTGCCGAGACTTCACACCCTTCCTCTTTTCGCGTACCCTTGGAAGGAAAGCTCTTCCCACGTGCAGTTCCTTTCTCTCCATCTTCTGAGAATCATTTCAGGATTACTTTGGCGGTCTCTTTTTGAGAAAGTATGTTACAATGTATCTTTCGTTTCTTCATCAACAATTTTTGAGCAAATGTCATGCTTTATTTGTCACCGAACTGTTTTCATCCCCGATTACTCCGTCACATTTTGTAGGGACGATAATTACTCCACTTCCGTTCAAACGTTGTAGTAGCTTTGGGAGTATCAGTCGCATATTTGGTATCATCATTTTTTTGTTTGTAATAATTTCTCCGTTTTCCGTCTTCAAAGAAGGTAAAGTTGGAGGTTTACCCTATATTTCCCTAACATAGGACCAGAATGACTTTGGATTTTCCACGAGATATTTGCAGAGCATTTTAGATTTAAAAGGGCGTAGAGCTGTGCGCATAATACGCTTTGTTTTACTGTGACATTCTTTTAGTTTCTGTTTGGATGTATTCGCATAAACTATATCGTCAGATGTTAAACGCTTTAAAAAAAATGCTCGTCCGTCCCATCCGACGGACGGCGTACTCACTCAAAGTGCTCTCCACAAAGCACCTCAAGTAGGGATCGGGATACTATACAACTGAAAAATATTTATTGTCTCCAGGATTTGAACCTGGCCCCTATAGATGGGAAGCCTGTATGTTAGCCTCCGCACCATCGGGATCCCGAATGAGTCATCGCCGAGGGCTCCAAAATTAATTATTATTAGGTAATCTACCGGTTAAGGTAGGTTTTTGGATGGACACAACTATCAAGTAAACATTTTGTGACTCCCCACCTAGCAAACTAATCTATACCAGGTCCCTCTTCATCTCGGTGTACTTCCTTCCTCCCTTCATCCCGTCCAACATCCCTATCCTGTTCAAAATTAATATAAAAGAGTAAAAATTGATGAAGAATTCCTGTTGACGCGCAACTCCCTCGTATATTCCTTTTCTTAAGCTATTTGCTTCATAAAATAACCTTATTTTCAAAATGGCAATGAATGTTGGCACGTAATTCCTTCGGCGTTGTTCGGGGTCATGGGACCGTTCGGGTAGTGACTCGCAATGTTCCTGTGAACGATTTATTAAAATCGTTTTGAAAATAGGTGTTTAATGTACTAGCTTCTTCTAAACCGGTGGTAAGTTTTTGCCAGTTGCTATTTAGAGTTGGAACTGTCGACTTGTTTCCCTGACCCACCCGTACATATGGCCTAAACTCTTTCGTGTCATTGTCTATTTAATTTCGTTAATGTCTGTCAACATGTTTTCCTTGCTAACGCTTTAGCTGTTTTGTGGTAATGTACGATTTAATGTTGTTTATTGTTAGTATCGACCTTGTTTGATCTCCTAATTTTTTAATTCCATACTCTGTCGTAATCTAATAATAACATAAAAAGAGGCATGAAATGGTGAAATATCATGATAAATTAAAATTGCCAATTTTAATTAATTCTAATAATAAGTTCTATGCTGTACCATCTAGGTTCCCTCCTGTCGCCTTTGAATTTATTTGGTTACTCATTTGCAGCCCTCGTGACGTTGAGGAAAGCACTCCACAAACTCTCACTGTCTCTGTTGCTACTACTTTCCTTAAATTGACCATATGATCGCTGCAGCTCACGCCTTATTCCCTTCATAATCTCCCCAGTCAAACCAGTAACTCTTTTTTTGTTAGTTCCGGATTTTTCTTAGCATTTAGTTAATTTTAAGAAGATTTATTCTGTGGTGACTACGTCCATCAAGTGCTGTGGCATTTAGAACGTTTTCGATTAAATTCGTGGCTACTAGTTCAAGTTTATTTTCCTGCATAATTCGGCCAATACATTTGAATTAGATGCTTTAATAATATTGACATAACTCTACTAATTGTGGAAAAGGAAGATTTAGTAATTTTTAAATTGTTTTCAAAGATGTTATCATTGAAATCATGTAACTTTCTTCAGCATTTTAATGTTATGACATGACATGCCACTTTAGCGTTCAAAAATTTTGAATGAACTTGGTCGTGAGATATACCCCAGATTTTCCTCGAGAGGTTTTTTGCATTTGGACCATTGGTTTTTTAGCAGTGATTACTCAAGTTTTTAGATCCATGCCTTTTCGGGATCCAAACCAGAACACGGCCACGTCCGAAGTTCTTGCGAAAGATACGTCGCTCATTTAAAATATCATCGTCAATTAAATTCGCTTCCTGGTACATTTCTGTGGAATAACCTGGAAGATTAGTGAGTTTCTGCATTGGATTAACGAGACATCTGATGGAAAATAATGCTATCTTCGATCAACAACGTGACTACTAAGGTTTTCAGGCATTAAAACTCATAATATTTGTCTCACACTCACATCGGAAGTCAAGGTCCAACTAGGAGTGATTCACGTGTTGATATTAAGTAACTAGATCATGCAACGACAAAAGTATATTTTTGTCGCATGAAGGTTAGTTAATTCTTTTCTAAAAAACACAATTAATTAAGACTCCGAAGTGAAATAAATGTGGGTGTGTTTCATTTGAAATTTACATATCGCAACTCCTGAAGTTTCGTCTGCAAAGCAACATTTGCTTTGGATACCCCCATTTACCCCGCCGCAACCAGTGTGCCGGCCATAGTGGCGGCTGGGTAACATCCTCGAATGTTTTTCCAAAGCTGGTGGGTTTGTTTCCCGCCTGGGTTGGCTTTCCTCCAACTAAGGGTTGGATGTTTGCAAATGTTACCATTGTTAATCGTCCAATGTAAAGGCCAAAATGTGCTTTTTTCGGACTAATTGTAAATACATCATTGAACATTTTCCATGCTTCGTGACTGTCCTCATTAGTAGTAGTCTACCGGATATGTTTTTGATGGATCCTGACACTGCCCACTACTCTTCTCATTAAAGGCATTAATTAAATCACTCAAAATATTCGTAAACTCCTTTCAAACGTAATATAGCAGTCCAGTATTTAACATTGCATAGTTCCTACCTCCATTGTTTCCATACAACATGTCAATTTCTTCTAACTAGCTCTCCCAACATTCTCCCCTATATTATCGTCGTCAGCATAAAATTGCCCATCAATACGTACGATTTAGTAATCTATCGCAGGAATTTTTGTCAGATTTCAGTGAACAGCCTTTGAAAGAAAGAATTTAATAAGTTAGCCTTTTTCAAACTGCTGGTAACTCTTACATCTTTTATATTCTTGAGCGAATTAAGAGTTGACTAATTTATAACTGACTTTTAACTAACTTCTCTGATGCATTACGAAAATACTTTGTCCAAAAGCTCTCTATCAAATTTTCTCCTAACCTTTTCCTTTTGAATTCACTTAACGCTTTTCGAAATCCATCCTTGGCATACGTCCGTCCTGGATATCTTCTATATATATAAGTGGTTTAATTCTTTTTGTCGCTAGATAATTCATCCCTAATATTTTTTAATTTTGCTTGAAGTCGTAATGGCTTTCTAACATCCGCGTTTGTACCATCTAGGTTCAGTGTTATCTTTTATAAATTTACTGGTAATGAACTTTTTGACTAAGTTCAACAGATTCAGGCTTAAGGTCGTGGAAGTTCTTCATAATGAATATAAGGAGAGTTTGCACTTTTCCACAGATTTATTATAGCGTACGACGCGTTTCAACTCACAGAGTCATCATCAGGTACAAGACTGATGATGACTCTGTGAGTTGATACGCGTCGTACGCTATAATAAATCTGTGGAAATGTGCAAACTCTCCTTGTATTCATTAACCTTTTGACTGTTGAGCGCGTGATCTCAAGGAGGTGATTCCAGTTATCCTCAGTATTTCGGTGATTATAATCTTTCTTAAAACTTGGAAATTGATTCTGTAGGATGCACTTTAGGCCATTGTAGTCCCCTTCTTGAAACAAGTATATTTTTCATTGAGGCTCTTATTTCGGACTCCATGCAGCGAAAACGTAACACATACTTACTTCCCTATGGTCACTAATTCCTTTTATAGCTTCTATAGTTAATACTTTTTCGGGAATATTCGTTGCTTACAAATCAAGAATATTATTGCTCTTAGTTGGTGAAGTGACAAGTTAATTCAATGAGTTCAACGTAAAAGAATTTAATAGCTATTCGCAGATGTCTTTGCATTTACCGCCCGTTTTAAAACTTTGTATGGTCCGATCAATAGATGGGACATGGAAATCTCCACCGATTATAACGTCGCGTTCATCGTGTGGGGACAGAAAACCTTTGATTTGCTGATCGAATATTAGTATTGAATTGACTCTGTCGCCTGGCAGTCTGTAGAATGCGCATTCTTAAATTCTTTTTGATAGATGCCTATAATTGAGCACCAAGGGCTTTCCAAACCATAACCCGGAATAACCTCAGCCCTGCCACACTAGAATTTTTAACTGGTATAAAGGCAATACCCCCGATTCTATTTATTCTGCCATTTCTGTGAATGGAAAAGGATTTTGTGAATATTCCAGCCTGGGAAATATCAGTGGATAACCAGCTTTCTGTCTCAATCGCTATTTCTGAGCCTGTGCTTTGAATAAGGAAATGAGATCCTGCGACTTAGTTTTTAAACTTAAGCCATTTACTACCAATAACAAAAACCAAAAATAATTTCTCCTTGACATCAAGTTTTTTTTTAATTTTTAACGGGGATCGTCTTATAATTAACATTGAATCCCTCATCAAAAATTTTCCGTCTACTTCGGCCATTATTTCTTCGTGTGAAGTGGATCTCCGGCCACTAAGGAAAATGAGCTTAGGAAAGTAAATTGAAGAAAGCTCAGCACTTCGCGACTGAAAGTCAACAGGAGTCGGGAAAATATTTCAAGAGGTCTAAGCAATATTCAAACAACCACGTAGTACCATTAATCACCCCCTGCCACAAACCATGGCGGTGGTACTATGTATATCTAAATCTACAATTTCAAACTCTAGGTGCTATCCTTTTTTACAATTGCTTGGAATGAGCCTGTCGATTGTTGAGCGAGGGATGTCAAGGACGTGATTCTATGTGTCTTCAGTGTTTCATAGTTTTCAATATTTTTTAAAGTTTTCGAATTTGTAAAGCGCACATTCAGCTATTGTTGTCTCTATTTTTGGAGAAGTAAATTATTCTAGCTTCAATTACAGTGGACTACTATTTAGTTCGCCTCCTCTGGACGTAATAGCTCCAACGGTTGAGCCTTGCCTGATAAATGTTAATTATCCGAACTCTTTTGTTGCAAAGACATTGATTACAATGTAGCAATGATTTCCTTTGCCGCCGTCCGCCTAGAACCGCGACCGTTGGAGCATCCTCCCCTCGACTATTGGTAGATATATTTCGAATCCGGCTCGCGTATTGGCTGCGCTACTCCTACTTCCCCGAATCACAACGGCAATCGCTACGCCTCCGCTTCTGTTACCTAATTCAAATTAGTCTGATTTCGTCCGCGCTTGGTGCATGATAGATTGTCCACAGCAAGGCTGCGCTTATGACTGCGGAATTAGTGTGTTATGTGTAGTACGAGTTTTCTGTTTATTGCCCTTGACAGCGAGGACAGAATATCATCGACGTTTCGCCATGACTTTTTCATCCCACTCGGTTTTGTTCCAATGAAATACTGAGGGTTTCATTTCAGGAGGACGGGTAAGTAAATCATGTATACATTTTGGAATATTTCATTAAGATTTATTTGTTCTATACTCGCATATTGCAGCAGTCGTTTACGTTCTTAGCTGTAATGCAATCATAGTGTTCTTTTTGGGTATTCGTAGTTTTTCAATATATTTCAAATATGTGCTTATATTTGGTATTTGCCTGTTTTGTGCAATTTTGTTTATTCATAAAGGATTTGTGCTTAGTTCTTATGCCTTGAACGTTGTTTTACTGCGATTCATGTCGTCAGGTCGTGTTTTGTGAAATTGTTAATTTTAGACAAGGGAATTGTCGCTGTAACTTTTAGTAACTTGTGTCCATCCAAAAGCTACCTCAACCGGTATATTACTGTTAATGCCAATTGTCTTTTTACTTCCGATGTATAATCGTAAAAATATGAATTTGATTGTTAGTTTTTGGCGGGGGAATATGTTCACATGTTATGAAATTTTACAATGAAATACAATTTGGTTTTCAGTTAGGTCAACGCCAGTCAGTCTCTTAGCTCCCTCATACGTTGTTACAATATCATTTGTTATGGAAGTTAAGTTTTTCCTATCGTTAATGTGTGTCAACTAAGTAATAAAAAGCGTGTGATGGAGAGGTATATTGTAGAGGTTTTGATGGAATTGAGGGAGTGTGGATAGGTGGACGAGGAGGAAACTTCAAAACTAAAAATAATGGAACAATTTTATGTTTACGAAAGAATGTAGCATTTTTCTTTTTTATTTTTTAGCGTGAAATATGAGTTGCTCTGTGGAACAGCGATTTTCAATATTTTCGGTCCATTTTCCTTTCATTAAATGTTTTTTCACATCCGTTCCAAGGATAATTTATTGTTACTTTCATTCATTTTTCTCCTCTTTCAAAGGAAATTTTTGAATCGACGTTGACTTAACACTTTTTTATTTGATTTATTAGCCTTGGGTAACAAGGGAAAGCCTAGCCCCACGCAATCCTCAACACGCAATCTTCAATTCCAACATACATTCTATCTCCATCATTTTTCAATTGTTTATAACTGGATAATTGTAAGTGCTGTGTATTTCAGTTCAGACGTAATCGCTGTCTCGAAGAGTTTTCCCCCATCTTACCACGAGAGAGCAGGTCGGATAAGCCTTCCCTTTCTCGTTTCGTCACACTTTTAGTGCCCCCGGATTAAGTGGGAGCCCTCTTGACCTCCCTGCAATTCCACCACCCTTCGCTCTCCTTTGAAGTTTCCAAAATCCGCACGGGTACTCCTCTACGGCGGGGGTCTCTTCGAATGCACCCAGAGGATTGGCGAGAGGAGGGGCGTCATTCTTTTCATAAAACATAGGCGCCACAAGTGCGCGCGGCGGGGCGTTTGGCCGGCCGATTGGCAGGTCACCTGTATCTTTTGCTTTCTTTTTCACTTGTACATAAATATAAATATGTATTCGCACTTACGGAAAACAAATAACTACCTATTTGCAATTATCCACAAATAAGTAACGAATTAAGGTTTTCCAATTTACTATTGGAATTTAGATTGTGAGATTGATTGCGATTTATAATGTTATGGTAAAGCGTCGTGAGGGAAAAGAACAGCGATACAACTCGCATGTACTTTGTCATCCATGTAATTTATTCTAGTCATTTGTGCAACCTATGTAATGTTATAATATATTGCAGAAATTTGTCCACAACAGAAGCGTAATATCCAAACGGTTGGCGATTACTTACTTAGATTCATACACTGCCCCACTCTCTATCGGTGATTTTATTTGACTAATCTGGCAGTATCAGGGGCACGGCAAGTTTTACGGACATTTCAGTTGGCATAGAATCAAAAGAATTTGCTGTCATAAAAGAACTTGAAACCATATTCAGCCGAACCACTAATTCCTCTTCTATTTCGTTTAAATGACACTCTTTATTAACTTTCTGCATACATCAGTCCATGCTCACCATTTTATTCATCTTTATAATGGTACATTTAATGACATGTTCAGAATAATTTGTGTTTGACCTTTGTTCTGTGGATGCAACTCGATAATATTTTCCTTCACCGAGTATCGTGATAACATTGAGAAATGTTGACGAATGTTCCCAAAAGATAAATTCATTTCTACAAGAATGAAAAAAACACATTAATCAACCCGAAGGTCGGTTTAGTAGGTGATGGTAGAGCTCACCCATTTACCAAGCCCGACGGCGTGTGAGTATTCACACATCAGGGTAGGGGGGCCAGTTCCTTTCCCTGTGCCGGTTATGGTTTCCCAGGAAGACCTGGTACCCGAAAAATCAACTAGCTTGGGTGGAGCTGCAGGTGCCCAAAGTGTCTCACCCGGGAATCGAACCCGGGACCCCCCGGTCAGTAGTCCAACGCTCTACCCACTAGACTTTTTTTTATATAAATCTTTATTTCGGGCCACCAGGCCTATTTTTTTACAAATACATTTTGTTGCATTTACAGTCAAAAGTTTTTAAATGTAATATACACTATCTGAAACGTGCCTAAAACAACACCGCGACCCGCTTTTACAAGAATAATAAACGTAATAATGCATCTGCGTCATTTAAAATCAATAGCTAATATATGAAATCCTTATGAAGTACTTTTGTTTGCCGTATTCGGTTGTGCGCAGCTTTGTTGTGCTCGATGTGTAAAAGATCGTAGGTAATATTATACTTAATGCCGTATCTGGATAATAATGTAGTTAGTCTGGGAATCGATTGCTGTTTGAAGATTATGTTACATGTAAAACCAATGCATAGATTGGAAGCAAGTTTCTTACCAATTATGTTAAAAATAGACTTAAGCTGCTTCCAAACTAGTTATGCGTTAGGGAGCATATTTTAGGTGCCTATATAAGTAAAGATATTCTTTGTGTCTCGAGTATTTCATTAATATTTTTACATTACTACATTATGAGAGCACATATCAGAACAATATGCGGACCCGCTTTAAAGAAACTGGGCTTCATAAAACGGGTGGCATGGAAATGTAATGATAAAGTTAAAGAAAAGTGTTATTTTCCTCTAGTTAGACCACATTTGGCATATGCCGCAAGTATTTGTTTTCCTTGGGTGAAAATTTGGCAAATATAGTAGAATTGGAAGAAGAAAGTCCAGAGAAAATCCTCCAGATTCGCTACAAATTGTTACAATAAAAACACAAATGTAACAGGTCTCTTAGAGGATTTAGGCTTGGAGCCCCTTGAAATACGAAGAGAACAAGCGAGACTTAAGACTTTTAGAAAGATTCAGAACCAGCGAGTTTAACGATGACACCAAAGGAATTATAATGGCCCCACACTACTTAGGTAGATCACACCACAAAGATAAAATATGGGAGATAGATTCCAATACAGATAGATTCAAATACTCATTCTTTCCCAGAACAATCAGATATCATTTTTGTAAGAAAGCGAAGTCCCTTTAGAAATATTGAAAACATTTAAGTTGCAAGTCGGAACAAAATTATATATATATACACACACACACATACACACATATATACATACATAAACATAAATAGATTAAGGATACACAAACACAATAACCAAGTAAAAGACAGTGATTAGAGAGAAACATCAGGATAAGAAAAGTGTAAGCAAAGAATGAGGTTTTTGGGAAAAGCTAGGGTGAACGTGGCATTGCTCACCTAGTAAAAACCAACGCGGGAAAACACCCACGAAGAGAAGGGGTGTGTGAAAAATCCGCGAAAACCCTATTGTTAGGAAAGATACCTATAAATTGGAACAATCATTTTTATAAAGTATTCATGTTATTAAATTAATGAAGTTGAAAAGTTGAAATTAATAAGAGTAGGTAGCATCAGAAGGGTGAATGTGATTCATTTTACAATGATGGAGCTATCTCTGTGTTGTAGTGATAGTAATTTGATCGCGATACTCATTATCGCGAGTATATCCACACCTTTGCTTTAATTAATACAAATCAAACAATGTTTCGCTGTTCTTTTGTCACGCAATTGGAATTCACTCAACGTATACGATACGATGATAACCTTTGTTGCAGCTTAAGTTAGTTGGATTGGGTCGAAATGGTCGAACGCCGAGGATGACTGCGAAAAGGCGATGATTCCCACCACGGCAGAGGATGGGAAGGTTCCCGTTAGCCTCCTCCACCCTTGCCCCCCCTCCTGTACACTCCCACTTCGCTGACCGTAACCTCTCCCTCGCCTCCTCATTTTCCGGCAAATGGATCGTCTTGGGATACCCCCGCAGAAGGGGACCGCGCCTGAAATCTCGGCGCCTGCCTGGCCCCCTCAGTAATGGGTAAGGTGGAAGCCCTTTTCCCCCATTTCCTTTTTCTCTCTCTCCCACTACTCCCCCCATCCCCCATTTTGGCCCTCTCTTTAGTACTGCGCTTCTTCAAATCATAGGCCAGCAGTGTAAATTTCATCCAGCAGTGTAAATATGGTGGTGAAATAATGAACGAATATCAACTTTCGAAATCATATTTTGAGGAAATAAAATGAACAGCACTCGATTAATGGAATTGGATCGGAAAAGATTGCAATGTGTTAGTTTTCCAACTCATTTAAATATGCCACATTCAATGTTCACAGCAAGTAATTTATGTTAATATTTCCCGGACAGGCAAGGTGCTTTCGTGACGTCCGAAGTCGCATGGTGAACATATTTGGTAAGTACCTACGTATTCTTTTATTATTTAACTCTTCAGAATTATATTTCATTGAATTTTCGTCTTGCAAATTGCTTCTTTGTTTTTACCCCGCCGACTACAATATGCCAAAGAATAATGTTAGTTGTTAGCCACAGAGTAAGATATATGTGGATTTTGTGTGTTTTATATGTGGTGATGTTTTCTACATATTTTCGGCTTCATCTACATCTACTCAATACCCCGCAAGCCGCCGCAAGGGTGTATGGCGTAGGGTGTTAGGGCACCACCCGTAATTAAGAAAGAAAAATAAAACCGAATGCAAATACCTCCAAATTATACAAGCCACAAACAAATCATTGTATACATTGATGCTAAAACCCTTAAAACACACACACACAATTAACAACAACATACCAACCAACTTAGACATGCATCTACAGATACACCTAACATCTTTGCAATGTGTAATTTTGTTACGACTTGTAAATTAAATCTTTTCTATATTTCTAAAATGACTTCGCTTTCTTACTATTATGATTTGTCTGATTGTTCTGGGAAAGAATGAGTATTTGAATCTATCTGTACTGGAATCTCTCTCCCTTATTTCATCTTTGTGGTCTGATCTACCCAAGTAGTGTGGGGCCATTATAATTCTTTTGTGTCGTCGTTAAACTAGTTGGTTTTGAATTATTCTAAGGCTTGTGTTTATGATGGAAAGGAGACAAACTATGCAAATTTCACTTGAATAGAGATTTATTCACGACCCGGGTTTCAAACACTTAATGTCATCTTGCTTGTGTTTATGTTTACTGCTAACACTGCAAATTCTGTGGTATGTGATAGGGGTAATATTCCAGGCATATCAGCCAGCGAATGATTAATCATCGTCCCCAAAACCAGCGACATCATGGATATATTTTTGAAGTAGGCGAAAATAACAAGGATTAATGGGCTCAGATTGTCTTATTTGGTGATATTACACTAGAAATGTGGAATGTCAATCATCAATACTGTTGATGATGTTAATGTAACGAGCCTTTCTTTGCCTTTCCACATGGCCAGCCCAAAATACGTAAATGATACCCATATCCACAATTTTATAGGTTATTATTCATTCTTATGCAGTATTAATATATTCATTTAAAGACCTTTTGGACAGATATAGTGTGTATCTATCGCTGTGAAGTGTTCTGATAAATGGCACGGTGATATTATCGTAATCGTCGTAAAATGGTGCACTGAAAGTCTTAAGTCATGGCAAGTGAAGTCGAGGGAAAATTCCTCAAGCTGTTATCAATGTGACCACTCTGAATTACCTCAATGTATAATTTTCATTATTATTTCGAGACGCCCGTGTCATGGAATTAAAACCACAGGTATTGCAATTTTCCACTAGATATTTTATTTCGACACTACCGGTTTCGATGTTTTCACATCATCATCAGGTGTGAGCCTGATGCCTGATGATGATGTGAAAACATCGAAACCGGTAGTGTCGAAATAAAATATCTAGTGGAAAATTGCAATACCTGTGGTTTTAATATGTTACGCTTCCACCACATCACGCCTGAGACCTCATCATTCGTGTCATGGAAGTTGCTCACCGACATGTATATCTTAAATGCCTAATGATTGATAGGTCTAAGGTTGAGGTGGCAACTAACTACTTGTTGGAGATACTTGGAGCTTCATTTTCTCACTTCAAGCTTCTTGTTTCCTACGTTTCAGGGGTGACATGGTGGAATATAATGATTAATTAAAATTGGCAATTTTCCACACAAAAATTTTTATTAATACGACCGGTTTCGATGTAACTACATCATTTTCTGCAGAAAGACAGAAGATTATGTAGTTTCATCGAAACCGGTAGTATAAATAAAAATTTTATTTTGTGCGAAATTGCCAATTTTAATTTAAACTTGTTTGGAGACTTAATTTTTTCACTTGAAGCTCCTTGTTTCCCACTTGGTTTCCCAGAGACTTCAATACTGCAGATTTGTCGCGATGTATTAACCTTTTTATTGCTCTACACATGCTAAAGTGGTAAATGATACCATTTATAAAAGGATATCTTCGAAGAATCTAAATAAATATGAAAAATTAGCGACCGTGGAAGGGAAAATTTTCAGGTATTTCATTTTCTTCAGCAAGTGTATCATTTAAAAATAATTTTCCGTTTTGGTATAATGTTACCCCTTTATCTCATAGTTTGCAATTAGATTCAATTTAACGCTCGGGGATAATTTCGGTTCGCATCGGTTTAATCGAAGGAGCAGGTTCGTAAGTGAATTAGTCTCCTCAGGCTATTTTCCTTTTGTACACTAATTTTTTATCTACTGGTGTAATCCTCTTTAATCTATTTTTTGTAAAGGATTATCATTAATATGAAAAGAAATTGTTACAAGTTAGCGGTAAGGTACAATGTATTTTCCTACATACAATTTCCCATGTATATTTACAAATTTCATTCAATTTTTAGCAATTTTTAGAAAACATTTTAGGATTGTTTGGGGAGAGCTGAGATAGGTCGAATGTTAGAATATTCCAGTCAGTTATCATTTTGTTGAGCGATAAATTTATTTATATTATTTTCTGTCCTCCTTCATATTGGTCGCTTGCGTGTAATGAGCACTCTAAAATTGTTTTACCAAGGATTTTTGGTTAATTATTGACTTAATCTACGGTTAAATAAACATATCAACATCCAAGTAATAACAACTATCGCATTGCTGGATGCTTTTTCACAGGATCTGCAATCACTGCTAGGGAAATTAAACTTGTTGCTCAAATCATAAATTTACATTTACTAGTATCCATCCCATTATTTATTACCCTGTCAGCCATATTTTTGTTTCAATTTACATGACTTCGCAGTAGTTAACGTTCTCAATATTACTGTTGATATTGCAGTCATTCGCAGAAAGATTAATTTGAGGATTCTTGATAGGCGGTACATTATTGATGTAGGTGAAAAACTGAGGAAGTCAATGGACGCTATCTTCATCTACATCTACTCAATACCCCGCAAACCGCCGCAAGGGCGTGTGGTGGGAGGTGTTAGGGGACCACCCGTAATTAACAAAGAAAAATATTAACGCATGTAGAAGCCACAAATTTATAGTCCAAAAAACCATATTTGGTATACATTCATGCAAGAACCCTTTCACCCCACACGCATGAAAACACAAACTACCAACAAACATACACATGCGCCTACATTTAAACCTAATATCTTTGAATTTTTAATTTTGTTACCACTTATAAATTAAATATTTTTAATATTTATAAAGGGACTTCGCTTTCTTACCATTATGATTTCAGATTATTCTGGGAAAGAATGAGTATTTGAATCTATCTGTATTGGAATCTATCTCCCTTATTTTATATATTTGTGGTCTGATCTAGCTAAGTAGTGAGAGGCCATTATAATTCCTTTAGCGTCATCGTTAACCTCGTTGGTTCTGAATCTTTTTAATAGTTTAAGTCTCGCTTGTTCTCTTCGTATTTCAAGGGACTCCCAGCCTAAATCCCCTAAGAGACATGTCACACTTGCGTTCTTGTCACATATATTTTCACGAATCTGGCGGATTTTCTCTTGTCTTTATTTAGTTCTTTTTGCCAGATTTTCTCCCAAGGATCCCAAGTACTTGCGGCATATTCCAAATGTGGTCTAACCAGGACAAAATAACACCTCTCTTTAACTTTTTCATTGCATCTCTAATCTAATCAGCTAACTCTCTCACTCTTAAATCCTGGAGTTAATCAGCAATTATATTTTCTAAAAGCTTACTGACAACTGAAGTCACCTTTACCGGTCTATAATTTTCAGCTCGTAGCTTTTATCCTCCTTTGAAAATTGGTGTTGAAAAGGGAAAAGGAGATTTGTTATTTCACGTAAGTTAGGTACCACATTGGGTATGCTTCAAGTGTATGGAATCATCGTGAAGTAGGCTTAATTTTGGAACTAGATCGAGTGCAACGTAGAGCAGCTAGGTTTGTGAACACTTGTTATGAACAAGGTAGTAGTGCCACGACACTATTCGAGGCATTAGGATGGAAACCACTAGTTGAGCGTAGACTATATAAATAAAGGTGATGTTTACTGACAATATTTGAGGCAGTTTACGTATCTGATGTTGTTAAATAGATTTTATGGTAGATCATATCACCTACGCAAAATCAGGGCGATTTATTGTAGAACGGAAAGATTTAAAATTTCGTTTATCCTCCAACTGTTAGAGCGCAAAATAGAAATGACAGCAGTTGCGTAGGAGATAAGTAGAATTGGTAGTATATATATTCGTCGATGTCTAAGATGTTTCTTCTTGAATTTTATTCTTTTCATTTAAAAGATCCGTATTTGTAACAGTTCTACAGCATGGTTTGAATGATTATACGAACCCATTTATTGATGACTGTTGCATAGTAGTAATTTCTCTCTTGTGATTGAAGTGTTTCGCCCCCAAGCCCAAGCCAAAAGTGGTGTACCTATACTTCTCCTTCGGTCGCGGTGGTCCAGTGGGTAGAGCGTTGGACTACTATCCGGAGTGTCCCGGGTTCGATTCCCGGGCAAGGCACTTTGGGCACCTGCGGCTCCACCCAAGCTAGTTGATTTTTCGGGTACCAAGTCTTCCTGGGAAACAATAACCGGCACAGGGAAAGGAACTGGCCCCCCTACCCTGATATGTGAATATTCACACGCCGTCGAGCTTGGTACATGGGTGAACTCTACCATCACCTACTAAACCGACCTTCGGGTTGATTACTGTGTTAATGGTTATTAGTATTATTTTATATTTGCATATTATTTATTTTATTTTTTATTACATTGTAAATATTTTTCTTTTATTATTATTTTTTTTTCGTATCTTTTTTTCATTTTCTTTCTTTTTTTCTTATGTTTAAGGGTGTCAAGTTGTGTCGAGGGGATTGAGGTGCGGGAGTCCAGGTGAGCTTGGACCGATTTTCTTTTTTTTCCCAAGGTTCCCTATTATTTTACGTTGTTGTTAAGGTGGGAAGGGGATGTGAGGTTCGTCTAGGTTTGGGGGAAACCTTGTGGATAGCGGAAATTTCGGAAATTTCTTCCTTGTGGGCATTTTGGAGATGGACTGAAGGATTTGTTGCGGGTATTTTGCTTTTCCATAAGGAAGGGAGGGTGACCATTAGGAGGAAATTAAGGGATTTTTGGAGAGGATCAAGGATTTTTTTGTAACTAAAAAGTTCTCTTATTATCAAATCACGGACGGGATGGATATTCAGTTCTGCTAGAATATTACGGTTCGAATGAACCATGGTGCTCCAGCAATGAGTCGAGCCAGTTTGTTAAGCCATACCTGGATTTTATTTACTGCGTGTTTCGGGACATCTGCCCATATGGGGTACACGTACAGTATTTTTGGGAGTGGTATGGTTTGTAGTGTAGCCAGTTTGGAATTGACAGAGGTTTTGGAGAGTAAGGGATGGAGAGAGAATGTCGCCGATCGTAATCTGGATAATTTGGAAACAATGTGCGGAGTAAATGTTAATTTTTGATCGAGAGTGACACCTAAGAACGTAACTTTGGGTTTTTGGGGGATGAGGCGAAGGTTGTGGGTGTGTGGGTAACTTTGGATGGGATGCGAGAGAAGCAAACATTTGTGCATTTATCTGGGTTGAATGAGAGTTGAAGTTTTTCGAGTGCACGATCAGATTAATATATACGGGGCGGTAACATGATTGCGATTGTGAATGCATGGCTCGCGACCTAACACCCCCCGCCACACTCCCTTGCGGTGGCTTGCGGGGAATTTTGTGGATGCACTTGAGCCTTTCATTATCGCCCTGTGACTCTCTACTCACTTATTGAAATTTTGCATCACTTGCTCATTTCACTGAGCCCACAATTAGCAATCGAATTTAATTATTATTCGTGTTTGACTAGAATGTTTTATCACATTCCGAGATTCTGGCTGCATCGAGTGCCACTATGATGGTCACGTGGTGATAACTTCTTACATGCGTGTGCCTGAAGTAATCCTTCCTTATTTGGAGTGAAGAAAGAATGAGAGTTATCCATTTCTTCTTAAGAGCACAGTGATCAATGTGAACTTTTGATTCTTAAGCCAATGGCGGGCTAGAGAAGTATTACAATAGGAAGTAGGTACAATATTATTACATGAGACCCGATAGCTTATAAAGACTGAGTGAATTAAATATGGCGGAAATGATAAAAGATAGTGAAAGCTACAGGAGATAGATTAGTTGTGACAAATTGATTAGATTCTATTATTATTATGTATTTTTATTTTAGATCCCTGCAAGGCACCGCGAGGGTGTGAGGTACGGGGTGAATGCACACAGACTAATTTTGTGAAGGATTTATGTGAACTGGTGGGTTTGGCGACTAATGAAATGTTATCTGTCGTTGGTTAGGCGTCATTTAGAGTATGCTGCAGTTGTATAGGATGCTCACGAAGTTGGATTAATTACCGAATTGGACCGCGTCCGGCGTAGAGGAGCTAGATATGTATCCCGTTGTCATGATAAACTCAGTAGCATATCCAAAATAAAAGAGCAGCTATGCTAGGAATCACTTACGGAGCGAAGGTTTAATTATAGATTGAAGCTCTTGCATAAATTGGAATGAGGTCTCTTTTTCAGTGATGTTGAGAAAGTATTAGATTTAAGGTGTCATTTATTCCACGAACGAGAAGTGATCATAATAACATTGTTCGACCGTGGTAGGGTCGTGTTCGGGTAAAATTATTCTGGTGTGTATTCACCCCCTGAAACACAGCCATGGTGGCTGTCAGGGTATATAAATAAATAATTTTATTGCCAGCTTGTCCCTGCATGTGTTTCACCCAGGCGAGATCGTGAGTAGGGTAACGCCTTGGTAGTTTATCGAGTCTACGCATTCCATTTCGGTGTTCCCAATGGTTTCTAGCGTTCGGGAGGGAATTGCCCTTTTTCCAAAAAATACATCACTACACACTTTTTTAAGTTTAATTGTAATTGCCATGTTTCGCACCGTCGTCTTCTTGGTGCGAAGACCTTGAGTTCTGAAAGATATTTACAGTGCCGCGTCGTACCATTAATCAACCCCTGCCACACACCTTGGCGTTAGCTATCAGGGTGTATGTAAATCCAGGTATAAAAAAATAAAAATCTGGGTGTTATCCTTTTTTACATTTACAAGGCATGAACAATTTCATTGTTAAGCGTGTATAATGACAAGATTTCTGCATGAGGGTAAGCACCTCTGTGGGTGTTGGTTTGGAATGCGGTTTTTTCCCCTTTTACGGGTGGTGACCTAACACCCCCCGCCAAACGCCCTTGTGGCGGCTTGCGGGGTGTTATGTAGATGTAGATGTTTCCGCGTGTTGTCAAGGAAGTGATTCCATGTGTCTTCAGTATTTAATTGTTTACAACCATTCTTAAAATTTTCACATAAACTCCTTAGCACTCACTTTAATCCATTACAGTCCGCATTTTTATAGAATTATTCTTATTTGTCTGTTGGGCAGCGACTGATTACTTGTAGCAATGAATTCCTTTTCCTAAGAAGATCTTACGTTGGCTTTTCCTCCTCCTCTCGACTATCAGTAGTGTTATTTTGAATCCAGTTCTCTTATTGGCTACGCTACCCCTACTTCCCCGAATCACAACGGTCATCGCTATGCCTCCCCTTCTCTTACTGCATTCAAAATTCCCTCGCGCCTGCTTCCCCCAAACCAAGACCCCATGACACATTCCGGGAACCCGCAAACGGGTCATGCCAAGTGCTCTTTTTGGGGGAGTCCCTTGAAGGGGGCATGGAGTGCCCCATGGTAAAGAATGGCGAATGATGGGAGAGGGGGCCGTATTGTTTCCTTCCCTCCATTCTTCCAGCATTCCCGGGATCTATCTCGCGGACACTATGCAGTCCATCCAGGTAAACCCCTCTCTCTCCATTGCTGATAGGGTATTCCTTTCTTGTCTGTCCTGTCCCATGGAATATTTTGGGTCCCTATCCCCTTCCTGGAAGGGCCCACGGGTAGGATTCTTTGCTTAAAACTGTGAGCCACTAGTGAGGGATTGGGGTAATAATTTGACTGAATTAAAATAATTTCGAGACAACAAATACGGTAGCTCGATTCAGTACGTATTACTACAACCGTGTGATTATGCCAAGTGTCATTTTCCGCGGTTCGCATGCACGGATTCAGAAAGGAGAGTCCTACGAGCGGGAGAAAGGAACAAACACGTAGATGCGATTGTTGTGAATTTAAAATGGCGATAATGGCGTCCAATACACCAATTTAATATACAAGTTGCGTGGGTACAGAATACACGAAAAACTTGTAAAAAGGTAATAAGCCTGGTTCAGGAATTCCATAATAACAGCCAAGGAAATATTGTAATAGATAGCATGGATAAGTAGTCGCTAGTCGACCAAAAACAGGTTGTACTCTGCCTTACTTCGATTCTTTTGTAGTGCCAGGAATGGGATTTGAAATGCCACCCATTCGTAGAGTCGAAGTTATGTTTCCTTCGAATATTCAACATCGCAAAAAGTGGCAACGTTATGTGTACGAAAATCCGAAAAAAATTATAAGGTATAGTTTGGAGCTATTAACTTAACTTTCTTGTTTAATTATCTCCTTACATGTAATGTAAGGAGAAGAGAATTCATCTGGTAAATTTTCATTACAACGTAAATCATCCTATTAATTACATCTCGGAAGAGATACTTGTATCTTTATCGGTTTAGACATATGTTATGTTTTCGGTGTTTTCGCCTTGATTGAAACATAGTCCTTATCATTTAAACGCCAACGTCGATTTGGGAAAGAGCATTTGTACGGGCGATTTACAGAATGCCTGATCTATCCACTTTGTAATGTATCAATGATAATATTTATACCCGCATACCAGGAGGGGATTTTTTAAATGCATCAAATTTATTGCCAGACCTTTTTGCCGGTTTATATTTCGAAATATATGTATTACATTAAAAAAAGACTCGTAAAAATTTTGATATGTAGTGTAGCGGCGCGGAAACGTGGTCAGGAAGTACTAGAGATGGTGGATGAGGAGAGGGGTTTGTTGAGAGAAATCCTATTGAGGCAGGATGAAAGGCGTATTGAGCGGTAGTGGAAAGTTGAAGAAGGTAATAGAGGGGAGAATGTGGGGCAAACGAGGAAAGGGAAGGAACGGGATAGGTATGTTGGACGGGATGAAGGGAGGAAAGAAGTACACAGATGAAGGGGGACCTCATATATTGCTCGATTGCGTTTTCCTTGGAGTTACAAAATATTTATTTGATAGTTGTGTCCATCCAAAAACCTACCTTAACCGGTAGATTACCTAATGAATTTTGGGCATGAAGTGCGTCGCATCAAAATTCGCCCCGCGGTGATGTAGAGTAGACGGGATGCTGGATTGTTTTGTTTGGAGTCACAAAATATTTTTTTGATAGAATTACTTTTAAGTTGTGTACATCTGAAAACATATCTTAACCGGTAGATTACCTTATTACTATTGTATTAAATATTTTGCGATTTTTCAAATAAAATTCTTGTTTCTATTGTAATTCAGGTTTCAACCTAGAAATCTGTAATTTCGTCTGCACTACCTTTTGGCAAAGAGCTCTATATGGACAGACTCGTGGTATCTATGAGAAAGGAATCTGGCCGGAAGATTTTGTGAGATCAGTGTTAGTTCCTATTCCGATAAAGGCTAAATCTTGTGAGGATTACAGAACAATAAGTTTGATATCCCACGCAGCTAAAGTTATTCTCAGGATCATCAACAAAAGGATAGAGAGTAAGGCAAATGATTACTTAGGGGATGATCAGTTTGGGTTTAGGAAAGGAAGAGATACGCGTGATGCCACTGCAGTAATGAGATCACTAATGGAGAGGAATACAGAATACAATCAGGACATGTTTGCCTGTTTCGTAGATTTCGAAAAAGCGTTTAATAGAGTGAATTGGGAAAAATTAATGGGTGTATTGCAGAAAATTGCCTATGCATTATACTCGTATGGATTAATGTCTACAAAATACGTAACTGACGACCACCATTGCCAAGCCACCGACGTGAACTTATTTTCATTTTAAATAAGGTGCAACGGTCTCCGATGCTCTGTTATGACTCACCATGATGTCATAAAAAAGTAACGTTTTCTGGCATACTGGGTGCCCTGACATTAATCTTCCACTAAACTTTTTTCAAGCGTTTTTTGTTGGACCCAGGAAATTCAACTGCCGTCGAAATTAGACACCAGAAATTTGGTGTGTATAACATAGGGGAAATTAAATACAAGTGACATAGTAGTAGGATTAACACGGTGACGGATATTTTTTCATTCTCAAATGTGAAAAAAGTAAATATATAATTATGCTAATACTATATATATATATATATATATATATATATATATATATATATATATATATATATATATATATATATATATTTGCCTGCTTCGTAGATTTCAAAAAAGCGTTTGATAGAGTGAATTGGGAAAAATTAATGCGCGTATTGCAGAAAATAGGAATGGGTTAGAGGGACAGGAGACTGATCCGCAACCTGTACATGTCTCAGACTGCTCGGGTACGACTGGGGAACGGAGAGTCCCCGGATGGGCAGTGTTAGGAAGAGGTGTAGGGCAGGGTTGCCCATTGTCATCGGTGCTGTTCAACGTATATGTGGAGGAAATGCTTAAAGAGGCATGGGAAGAACTAGAGGTAGGAATGAAAGTCGGAGGGGAATTCGTAAAATCGGTTAGGTTTGCTGATGACCAAGCATTAGTTGCTCAGTCCGCCAAGGGGTTGCAAGCATTGCTGAGTGAATTGGAGGCTCAGTGTGATAAATATGGGATGAGAATCAATATTAATAAAACAAAGGTAATGCGATTTTCCAGAAAGAAAAAGGCTAAGGTAAATATTAAAATAGGCGGGGAAAAAATAGAGCAGGTAGAGCAGTTTACATATCTCGGAAATGTTTTGGACCAATACGGTCAAAGTATTAGGGACGTAAGGAGAAGAATTGCACTAGGCAAAGAGGCTTTCTCAAGGAGGAGGGAGTTGATGATGGAGAAGTTGAGTAGGGAGGTTAAGACAAGACAATATAGATACTATAGACAATAGATAATGGCGTCCAATACACCAATGTAATATACAAGTTGCGTGGGTACAGAATACACGAAAAACTTGTAAAAAGGTAATAAGCCTGGTTCAGGAGTTCCATAATAACAGCCAAGGAAATGCTGTAATAGATAGCTTGGATAAGTAGTCGCTAGTTGACCAAAAACAGGTTGTACTCTGCCTTACTTCGATTCTTTTGTAGTGCCAGGAATGGGGATTAGAAATGCCACCCATTCGTAGAACTGTTATGTGGTAGGGTCAAAGTTGTTTCCTTCGAATATTCTATTAGTATTGAACCTTAGTAAATTACAAAAAGTGTAACCTTGCGGTATACTGGTGGTGTACATTTTTCCTTACCCACTGTTTCAAAACTACACACATGGGCTCCAATCAATAGAGGGGACGTTGAAGTTAATCTCCACCGTTCATAATCAGCCGGGCGTCCTGTAAAATCCGTGCACATAGATTGTTTTGATGTCTGTACTTTTAATTAACACGAAAGGTTTTCAAACCGTTATCTGGAAATACCTCAGCCCTGCTGATGCAGTAATTCTCACTGTTACTAACTAACTACTTAGTCTGACTTTTCTACAAACGCAAAAACCTCATATCACATCTACTGGCTAATAACACATTTTCAACATCACTCTTAAAGAGACATCCTTCCAATGTATGCAAAAGATTTACGAGTAGTTCCGTAGTTTAGCCTTCCCTCCGTGAATGGCTCCCAACCCAGATACTCTAATTATTTTGATACGGTACTCAGTTGTCATAGCAATGTTTTATATAATAATATTTATATTATATTTCTCAATAATAATATTTAATATAACTATACATGTTTATATTTATTTATACATTTTAACTCAAGTAAGATCAAAACTAGGAGCAAGGACGTCAAAGTTAATGGCATTAGTCGGTGACAACGATCCGGGGTCGCGGAGCTAGACGCAAATTTTGTGCGTGAAATGGATACCTTGGGAACGAAAGTGTCGTGAGATTCCCATCAGTAAATCATAGCTCCTGTCTATGAAATTCGTTGGAACAGTGCCTCCCCACCGCTATTCCGTGGCACTCTAGTGAGGTGGGAAAGGTCTGGAAATATGCATCTGAAATGTCAACCGAGATGCTCGGTTTATAGGTAGACTGTACCGAGAGTATGGCTAGGTCGCCGAGTGTTTCCATTTTCGGTTTATATCCCCTTCCTGCGGGTCGCGGTGGTCTAGTGGGTAGAGCGTTGGACTACTGACCGGAGGGTCCCGGGTTCGATTCCCGGGCAAGGCAAGGCACTCTGGACACCTGCAACTCCACTCAAGCTAGTTGATTTTTCGGGCACCAGATCTTCCTGGGAAACCATAACCGGCACAGGGAAAGGAACTGGCCCCCCTACCCTGATGTGTGAATATTCACACGCCATCGGGCTTGGTACATGGGTGAGCTCTACCATCACCTACTAAACCGACCTTCGGGTTGATTACTGTGTTTTATCCCCTTCCTAGCCCCGCACTTGTGGAGGCGACCTCCCACAATGCCACAGGCACCATTCCTGGATGGATGGGGAGGAATTCTCCGAGTCCGTTTCTCCTTTCCCAAGTTACTCTTTCCCATCTGGTTTGCCTGCCAAGCCTTCACACCCTTCCTCGCTGCTCGTAACCTTGTTACAGGAGTCTCTTCCCTCGTGCATTTACCCTATCTATATGTTCTCAGAAACATCTCAGGAATATTTGGGCGGCCTCTTTTTGAGGAAGTACAACGAATCTTTAGTTTCCCCAACATCATTTTTTAGGGACGGTCACGCTAAAGGCCGACTTCAAAAAGGCGGTATTTTCTCTCAGAACTGTTTCATTCCCCCTTACTCCCTCAAGTTTTGCAACTGTAGACAATCTTTTCAAACAATTGCTTCCGTTACAATGCAGTTGTTGCTTTGAGGGTATCCGCCCAGATTTTCGTATATCTGATTTGTCAGGAATTTACATAGAAGAAACTGCGATTGCTAATGTTCAGCGCAACTCCTCTTCCAGGGTTTTCTAATATTACTGAAATTGTATTTATTTACTGACAAGACGCTTTTTCCTCCCACCGACGATCCATCGAATTGGTTTTAAATCATCATAAAAAAGAGTATTTTCAAACGATAAAATTGATACCGGTGAGTCGTTCTTTGTTTTAGTTAACCACTTTTTTGATTGTATTGTTATCTATTTTCTATGAAAATAAAGGTATCGAGATATTTTTTTGACAACCTACACTGACACCAGTTACAAAATGATTAATGTATAACTTGCATAACTTAAACTTGGTTAAACGTTGGCTTTTTGCTAATAATATTAATATCTCTAACAGTTTGCGTGTGCCTGTATATTTTATGTCTAGTTACAATGTTGACTCAGAATCAATTATAATGTTGTAGTTTTTAGTTTCACGTCATTTATATCTTTCAAAAAAGGAAAAGTTTTGACGTGAAATAGCATCGCAAGTAAATTGCGTCGACACCATTCTAACTGGCAGCTTTGCTACTACGTACATAAGGTTTTCATTTATGGTTAAAATCTGTGAACTAAAATTCACGCTCAAAATTATTTAATGAGATTAGCCGCAGCGGCTTCCTTAGGAGATTTAGAAGCAAGCGACGAAGTAGAGAGAATGATGATTTGGAAATATTGGAACGAAAAAGTGATGAGAAGGGCATAAATTATACAATACAGGGCATCAATTATTCAATGTTAGAGCAAGTTAATTATTTGGGGGTAGTCTGACACCACGCCTTTCAATTGGTGAATGCATAGGGGAAATATGCGGATCTTGATATGGGTGTATGAAATCGTCAAATTGTTATACCAATGCTCAAAGTCCGATGTAAAGGTCGAAGTGCTGTTTACATACTAATGCAAAATAAATAAAATAAAAGAATCATCGGCTTCATTAAACGAGTGGTGGGGAAATTTAATGGTAAAGTTATAGAGAGGTGTTGTTTGCTTTTAGTTAGGTCACATTTGGAACACACCTTAAGTTCGCCGGCCCCGGTGGCGGCGGGGTAACGTCCTCGTCTACCAACTGAGAGGTCACGGGTTCGATTCCCGTCTGGGTGGATTTTTCTCCATCCAGGGCTTGGCTGTATGTAATTGTCTTCAATGTAATGTATGTGATGTAAGGGTTAGGTGGAAGAAGGGACTATTTAGTCTCAACCTCGCCCAATTAAGTCGATAATAAATAAATAAATAAATAAATAAGTATTTGCGATCCTTGGGAGAAAGCGTTGATAAAAGATTTATATAAGGTCCAGAGAAAATCCGTCCGATTCCCCAACAATCGTTACGACAATGAAGATGAGTTTGACGGGCCATTTAAATGAATTAGTCAAGGAACCGCTCTGTGCGAGAAGAGAACAAGGGAGGCTGTAATCAAGGTTCAAAACTCATTTGGTTTGGTTTTGTCGGGAAGGCGACCGGCAGCTGAGGTCATTTGCGCCATTAGGGATGGATGGTTAAAGGAAGGGTGGAGAGAAACCCGGCGTCGATATTAGCCTTCTCTTGTCGAAAGGGTTCCACAGTTTAACGTAACACCCAACGGACGTTGTTCTCACTCGAAGTGGTCTCCACAAAGCACTTCAAGTAGGGATCGGAATACCACTGCAAAATATTTGTTGTCTTCAAAATTTATGAATATAACAATACAAAAAAGGGAATCACAATGACCCCACACTATTTTGGTAGGTTAGAGCACAAGGATAAGATAAGGGAAACAGACTCCAGTGCTTATTAATTCCTATTTTTCTCGGAAAATTAGGAATCACAATAATAATAATAGTAGTACGTCAATGTTGTTATTTCGTGGAAATCATATTAAACGCCGCATCTACTCTACTTCTACTCAATACCATGCAAGCCACCTTAAGGGCGTGTGGCGGGGGGTGTTAGGGCACCACTTGTAATTAAGAAAAAAAACCGCATGCAGAAGCCACAAATCTATAGTCCACAAACCAAACATGGTAAACATTCAGGCAAGAATCCTTTCGCCCCACACAGATACAAACAAACGAACTGCCATAAAACATACATATGCAAAATCTTTGAATTTTTAATTTTTTTCGACTTGCAGCTTATGTGTTTTTATTGTTTCTAAATGGATTTCGGGTTTCTTAGTATAATGATTTCTGATTGTCCGGGGAAAGAATGAGTATTTGAATCTATCTCCCTTAATCTTTGTGGTCTGACCTACGTGAGTAGTGTGGGGCCATTATTATTCCTTTTGTGTCATCGTTAAACTCGCTGGTTCTGAATCTTTCTTAAAGTGTAAGTCTCGCTTTTTCTCTTCGTATTTCTAGGGGCTCCCAGCCTAAATCTCCTAAGAGACCTTTTACATTGTGTTCTTATCATAAATATTTTTAACGAATCTGGTTTTTATCTGAATCGATGTCAAAGAAATGGGTCGGTAATTGGTTGGTTTATCCCTATCCCTGCCTTTATAGATGGGAGTTTTATGGGCTAGCTTCCAGTCACGAGGTATTGAGACATCTTCTATCGATTTTAGGAAAACAATTTCTAAAAACGGGGCAATGTCTTCGGCTAATTCCTTAAATATTCTAGCAGGTATTTCTTCCGGACCAGGTGATTTGTTTGCCTTGACACTACGTAGCAGATGATCTAATCCAATCTTTGTCAGTGTTATGTTGCTAATGCGTTACCCGGGTGGGTGTGGAGGATCGTTTGCTGGGTTTGCGTCTGTATTTTAGACGCTCGGGAAAAACTTGTGTAAAATGTTTCCTTTTTTCACGCCGTCTGTAATAATTTCTCCGTTTTCCGTCTTCAAAGAATATACAGCTGGACGTTTATCCTGTATTTCCCTAACATAGGACCAGAGTGACTTTGGATTTTCATCCAGATATTCGCTTAGCATTTTACATTTAAAAGAGCGTAGAACTGTGCGCATGATACTTTTTGTTAAACTACGACATTCTTTAAGTTTCTGTTATGATGTATTCACATAAACGATATCGTCACTTTGACTGTAGCCTTCTTTGCCTTCTTAATGCTGATCTTACTTCCCCTATTGTCGCATTTAAGTTTGGATGGGATGTACGGCTTCATTCCTTCGCAAAATAAGAAATAATTCCAGCTCTTCTCGGTATCGGTTGTCAGTGTTTTTGTCTTGTATTCTGGCAATTCTTTTTTCAAAAATTCTCTTAGACCGTTAAAATTCGCCTTGTTGAATAGGTATATTTTAGGCTTTTCTTTGTTCATTTTCACTAATTTATTTTTCAACTCTACAAAAATTGCCTTATGTAGAATGATTCCGTCCATTAATTCAATGTCTGTTGCGATTGCGGGCGTAGAAATCGCGAAGATATCAAGTATGCTGTGGCTCCGTGTGGGCGATTTAACAATATGTTCTGAGGAGTGCTTTGTGGATACATGAAGGAGTTCCTGGCATGAATATCTTTTTTTGGCGGATTTTTCTATGCAGTACTTGTCCTAGTCAATTGACGGTAGATTTGTGTCACCGGCGAGTATAATAAGTTGTCACAAGGAAAGAAGAAAATCCTATAGCCAATAAAAAATGCAGAAGAACTCCAACACCGGTATTTCGGTCACCAGGTGACCATTTACGGGAAGAGAAATCAAAAGGGAACTTGACAATTGAAAGAAGACTATGCACCAGGCACTGTCCAAAGTCAAGTGGGTGTTCTGGTCGGGGGGGGGGGGGGGTGGTGAGGTATATATACCTGTAGGGGCAAGGGGGGAGGGGTTAAGCGATGGTCGGTAGGTGGGGGGAGTTTGTTGTCCTCTGAGCGAAAAGACACTGGTTAAACACAGAAATCAAACAAAAATACGCTAAACTTGCACATACCGAAACTAAGACTTACAACCTACAACTAAAGATCACGAAACACTTAAATTTTATACAACTGCAGACATTCAACGAAAGACTACTAAACATGGAAACCGTAAACCAACACAGACTGCAGAAAAAACTTAAAACGTTAGACCGAAAATTCCAAGCTATTTACAAGAATATTCCCATTCCTGAAGGTAAACCTAATCCCGTAAACAATTTCATCTTAAACATTTCCTCCAAACATTTCACTGATGAAGAAAACGACATTTTGAGCAAAGGCCTAAAACATTGCCTCCCATACAAATATCCCCCACCGAAGATTTAGTTGTGGATATAGAATCTCACATGAAACACCTTAAAGATACCGAGAAACGATTCGTAAGACATGCCTGGCAATTACAGTTGGAACACAATAGCACAAAACTTAACACTAGACCGCATAACGATTCAGTAGAACGCTCACTCATAAAAGAACTTAGAAATAAAGACTGATATTACATTAAGGTAACACCACAGTTATACTCGATAAAGCCGATTACATTGAACGCACCGAAAACACAATCGCCGAAGGCCCATACATTAAAATACACAAGAACCCACTCAGCAAAATGATTACAGACACAAAAACCGCACTTAATCACTGTACTACAATCATAGACAAAAAAACAGGTTTCACCTTAAAAACGGAAAACCCTATGGTGCCTAAACTCTACACTTTGCCCAAAATACATAAGACCGGTAAGAAAATGAGACCTATCATTTCAGCTTTGAATTCCCCCACCTACAAACTGTCTAAATGGCTCACCAAACAATACAAACAATTAGGGTCCGAAGAAACCTTCGGGGTCAAGAACAGCAAAAATTTCATCGACACCATAGGACACCTACGCATCCAGCCCCATGAGATTCTTTTTTCTTTTGACGTGGAACAACTCTTCCAGAGCGTACCCATAGGTACTGCCCTTGAAAACATCGCAGGCTGGCTACACACAAAAGACATATCACCCATTGAAATTAAAGAATACGTTACTCTTACTAAAATTTGCATGGACATAACATACTTTCGGTTCAACCAGAAATTTTACAAACAAACGCAAGGCACAGCTATGGGAAATCCTCTTTCCTGTTTTGTCGCTAACATCTTCCTACATTACTTTGAAAAAGACTGTAGACACACGTTTGACTGTTTCCCTAACACTTGGCTGAGATACGTAGACGACATTTTTGACACCAGCAAGTTTGACATAAATGACTTTTTGGACCGGCTGAACAAAAAACACGATTCCATAAAATTCACCTTTGAAGTCGAACAATACAACTCACTGCCTTTCTTGGACATACTAGTAATTAGAAACCAAGAGGTCTTTTATTTTGACATTTTTAGAAAATAGACCCACACCGACAACTACATCAAAGCAGATTCACACCACCCCTTTCAACAAAAATAGCAGCTTTTAATTTTCTCATACACAGATTACTGACAATACCACTCAATAAACAACGCTATTTCAAAGAGTTGGAAAACATCAAACAAATAGCCATTAACAACGGATACACACCCCAAATTATAGACAAATTAGTTAGTGACAAAAAAAGAAAACTTGCTAATAAACATACAACACTCCTACCACAACGGGAAGACAACAATAACAAATTTATCACACTACCATTCTACCCCACATTAACCCGAGGCCTTGTTAAGGTCTCTAAACAAATTGGCACCAAAGTCACTTACTCTAACCGTAACACTTTTCTTACGTGTTTAGGGAACCCGAAAGACAAAAAACCACATTTAGACAAATCGGGTATTTACGAAATAACTTGCTCACACTGCCAACTCTCCTACATAGGACAGACGAAACGCAATCCCAAAATCAGATTTAAGGAACACACTTGAAGAATGGTCGTTTCGAAAGATCAGCTGTCGCCATACACATTTTTGAAACTGAACACCCCATCACTCAAAACGACTTAACATTATTAAAACCGATACAAAACTGTAAACTCGATGCATGTGAGAGTTTACACATTCACTTAAACAAGAATAATCTTATGAACAATGAACTAGGCATCATCAACAGTTCACTTTTTAATTTCGTTAGTCAATTAAAAAATAGGCAGCCCCCTCCTAATAGCCACCACTCTTCCCCCTCTCCTTCCCACGTGACCTCAACAAACTCCCTCCCACCTGCCGACCATCGCTTAACCCCTCCCCCCTTGCCCCTCCAGGTATACATACCTCACTACTTAGCTATCTATGCTTTGGACAGTGCCTAGTGCATAGTCTTCTTTCAATTGTCAAGATCCCTTTCGATTTCTCTCCCCGTAGATGGTCCTGGATGGTACCTGGTGACCGAAATACCGGTGTTGGAGTTCTTCTGCAATTTTTTATTGGCAATAGGATTTTCTTCTTTCCTTGTGACAACTTGTTCAACAGCCAATAGCTCCACATCCTCTATTTTTTAGCGATTATAATAATGCTGTTGTTATGCTTGTTACTAAGAGAGGATATTTCGTCGTCGAGCTTGTGTAGAATATCTGTACTAGAAGTTCTAAAGAGAGTCGCATAGACATTTGGTGCCTTCTTAGGCGTGTGTATTTTTTTGTATATAAGTAACTAGTAGATGTCTTAGAATATGTAAGTTAAATGACATTTCCGTGAATATGTACATCTGTTTGGGTGTACATGATCATATATTTTCATGTAGTTAAAGTCTATTTCATGGGTAGGTTCCTATATCCCTCGCCACACGTCTTACCGGTGTCTTGTGTAGATGTAGGTATGAGAGAGAGTATGTCAGATTAAAGAGTTCAAGTTTTCAACTGAAACATTTGCGATGTATTTTTCTTTGTCAGCTGCATCAATACACTCCCCCCTTAAGCCGTCACAAGAATGTGTAATCAAATCTCTGTTCGCGTATCCAAATGATGGCATCGGAATTAGCTCCTTATTTGGAAATAATATTTATAAAATCCGCAAATAATGGCGTTGAACCTTAGGATTGGAAATTAGCCACTGCCATGTCCATCTTTTAAAAAAAAGGTGGCAGAGAAGAACGGAGTAATGACCATTTCCCTCACATCTATCACGTCCGATTAAAACCCATTTCCCTCGAATACATTTCATGGAATGAATATCTTAGAGCACAGTGCAATCGTCAAGTAACTTGATTCCCTGTGTTAACTGATAAAAAAAAACGAATATGGTTTTCGAAAGGCGGTAGTAACGGGTAGATCTTGCGAGATGCAATGAAAAAGTTGAAGAGAGGTGTTATTTTTCACTAGTTAAACCACATTTGGAATATGCCGCAATTATTTGGGAGCCTTTGGAGAAAATCTGGTAAAAGGAATTAGATAAGGTGCCGAGAAACTCCGGTAGATTCGTTAAAAATTGTTATAATAAGAACACAAGTGTAACAGGTCTCTTAGGGATTTAGGCTGGGAGTCCTTTGAAATACGAGGAGAACAAGCGAGACTTAGACTTTTAGAATGATTGAGAACCAACGAGTTTAACGATGACACTAAAGGAATTATAAAGGCCCCACACTACTTAGGTAGATCAAACCACAAATATATAAAATAAGGGAGATAGATTCCAATACATATGATTCAAATACTCATTCTT